>JAVKPL010008768.1:0-34296 GCA_032173675.1 Gastrolobium villosum | reverse complement strand
TTATTTTTCGCTAACTTTACCTCGGAAAAAGGAGAAGCTGCTTAATTTTATATCCTTTGGTATTGACAGCAGTCAACATGGGCTAACATCTGCCAGCCGCCAGATGACTATTTTTTATGGAGGTCAAGCTCATGTGTTTGATGATGTCCACCCTCATAAGGTTTGGCCTCTGATTATAAGCATGGCATATTTGTTTGCTGCATTTAGTGAAATCAGGCCTGAAATTAGTTTGTATTGGTGGATCATCACAGGAAACAACTTGTATTTTAAAATTCAGTTTGTGGTTTACTCTTGTGGTTGTTATCGTTTCGACGCTCACCCGGGTACACACCTATGTACCCGGTAAGTAATTCAAAGGATTTCCAGAAACGAAGAAATCTACCCAGGTAGGTCAGAAAATTCAAAAAATACCCGGGTACGCAGCTTCTGGTCAACGGTCAAACATGGGCAGATTGGTGTTATGTTTTTGGGAGGGTTTAAATTTTCGAGTTAGTTTCAAATGAGGGTCAAATTAGTAATTAATTATTAAATAAGGGCCATAAGGGTCAAAAAGCCGATGAATCAGTCATGAACCTGATTCAACTAGTATTAAATCGGCATCACTTACTTGAAAAATACCACTAATGAAATTCAAACATAAACCATGTGAATTATAACTTAACTTACCACTAAACCAACTCTAATTATTAGCTAAAATGCTTCAATTTTATGTTTTTGTATTTTATTATGGGGACGGATATACTTACCATAAAAAAATTATTATTCCTACAACCAATTTAATCACCGTTGATTTTCGTCGACCTAACAATTATAATTTATTGAGAATTAATAATTAATTGATAAATATGACCCAATAAATATTATTAATTCTCAATAAATTATAACCGTTATATTGACGAAAATTAACGGTAATTGTTAATTGTAAGAGTGGTAAATTTTTCCCCCGTGCATCGGCACCGGTAATAAACTAGTGATTATTAATAATTATACTATGATACAAATATGAAACAAAAACGAAAGCTTATATTGTAAGGTAGTTTTGAAGAAAAATATAAATAAGAGTGTGCGTAACAATCATTCTGTTCCTAGTACCATTTCATAAAAGAAATAATTTTTTTCTATTTCTAAAAAGAATATTCATAAGTTATGTTAAAAATCAAAAGGAAATACCTTGATACATTCTAACACAACTGTCATCTCACTCCCTAAATATTTCAAATCATCTTCAACCACCCTATTGTTTTTTGCTTTGTCACATCCATATTCATAAATCTGATTATCAATTCTGAGGCCCTTATATTCCATACTTTCCATTGGAGATTTGCTTTCTATATTTTTCATTATTCCATCATTAATTTCAAGTTGATCAGATCCTTTTTTTTTTCTTGCTGAACTCTTGAGATTACTAGAATTATTATACATCCCAATATTTCTTCCCGAATCCTCTAAAGCACGGATACGTGACTTTTCAAGATATTTGCGTGTCGGACACGTGTCCGACACGGACACGCTTCGACACACTCAGACACGCGGTCAACTCTCGGACACATTCCGACACGTTTTTCGACACACAATCAACTTTTTCGGACACACGGTCAACGCTCGAACACGCTCGGACACATTTTTTTTTAATCTTAATTTATATTTTTTTAACTAAATATAAAAGAAATAATTTATAAATAATTTTTGTTTTCTGTTAAGAAATTTGACATGAAAAATTAATAAAGTACGAAAATTATTTATATTTATATTTATGTTATGAAATTTAAATATTTGATTGGTTATATGACTTATTTATGGACTCTTATATGTATTATATATAAAATATATTATATATATTAAATTTTTATTTAATATCAAAATGTGTCCCAACGTGTCGAAATATGATATTTTTTAGAATTAATGTGTCGGCGTGTCGTGTCATGTCCCGTGTCCGTGCATCATAGGCCGAATCCACAAAATCAATTGCAAACAAGAGAATAGAGAAATAAAAACTATTTGAGTACCGATTGAGATTAGTTAATTTGAAAAAAAATAGAAAATAAATAATTTGGTAATATCAAAATAAATGATTAACATAGTTCAATTGAACATCAGAATGTCAAATTAGCTAGCTCTTTAAGTTTTCTTTTATTATTGCAATAAATTTTTTTAAAAGACAGTAAAAAATTACAAGACATTAAAAAGAAAATGTTCAATGCATCTATAACACAAAACTCTAGGTCATTAAACATTGCAGGAATTACTGATCATGCATTTCTTAAACAGCTAAAATATATCAAGAGGTTATGCGAGCTACCACAGGTCTTTATTAACATAATAACTGATAAAATTATTCATTGCCCCATCTTGCTTACTGTAGACAAACACCTAAGAAATAGAAAATAAAGGAAGATGTTTACCATCAAGATTTTCACATGAATTATTTTCGCAGGCTCTTTCAGCACAACCTTCTCATAAAGATGATTGTGCCTTCTATCTCTGTTATCTTCATCATACGAACTAACATCTATAACAGGTGATGCTGCTGTTTCATTCCTCACACTTCCAAACTTTCTTGTATTAAATAATTTGGGAATGGCAAAGAGTCAAAATTATTGCTATGCCCCTTTTTTCCGCGTCCATTAGCAACATGAATATCATGAGTATTTTAAGGAAATTCCAAGCTATTACTATCTTTCTCAGGCTTCATCTTATCACTCATAATTCAGCTTTATTTCAAATATAAAATAGGTTTGTCAT
Organism: Gastrolobium villosum; assembly: GCA_032173675.1. Classification (NCBI taxonomy): domain Eukaryota; kingdom Viridiplantae; phylum Streptophyta; class Magnoliopsida; order Fabales; family Fabaceae; genus Gastrolobium; species Gastrolobium villosum. Next base: position 31,554 of record JAVKPL010008768.1, on the reverse strand, counting down.
GTGTTGCGAACTCAGCAAGTATACCGATCGTTCCAAATAATAAAGTGATAAGAAAAGTATCGTTCCCACGAGGATTGAGGCACCAAGTACTAGTCTAACTATTCCCTTTAATTTGGAACAAAAAAGTTATTTTTGTGTTGTGAAATAGCTTGGAAAATCCAAAACAGATTTTAAAATAATTAAATTTAAAAATAGAATTTAAATAACAGTGAAGTTGAACGCAGGTAAGAACAGATCAAGAACGCGAAAGAAAATTGATGAAAAATTCGTAAGAAAACTGTAGCTAGGATACACTTCACCTCCGATCCTTCCTTATATTCCTATATTGTATTTTATAAATAATTAATTCGTTTGTTCAGACAATTCATTATTTCCCTATAAAATAGTTGAACCCTAATGTCTTAGTGATTTCAACCCTTTAACCCAATTAGAACCCTAATGTCTTAGTGATCCTTCTTGAATTAAGCATTAAGCAAATGAATTATGAGTCTGCAATTTATGTAAGCCTATGTCTAGATCATACACAAATTTTTATTCTACTCCTGTCTGGATTAAAACCCCCAATATGTCTATTGTGAATTCTAACCCTCAAAGCCCTATAATTTAGAGTGGCCGATTCTAAACAGGATATGGAAAAATTAAACTAGGTAGAATAAAACAAACTAACTAATTAAATTATAAAATATCAATACAGAAAATATAAAAGATTCACATCGGTTCCATAATCCCAACTACAAAAAGAAATTAACGCTTTTCAGTTTAATCAAGAAATTCAGATCATAACTTGAATATTCCTCACTAGATAAATATATACTCTCATCACTCTAGTGTTTGAGGGATTCATATTCATTCCATCAGTGTAGCAATAATTCCATAAGCTTGAACATATTCTCAAGTTCCTAAGATTGAGGAACTCATTTGACATGCATAGACTGATCAAAAGATTTTTGATAGGTTATAACTTGGCCTGGCTGGGGGTGAGAATCTTTTGGACAGAGGATGATTAAGTTGAGAGACTGAAATACTGATATTTTTGACAATACTTCCTTCTCGATCTTTATTTTTGCCATTTTTCGTGAATTTGTGATTTTGATTCCCCTTTTTTTTTAGCACATTTTTCCTTTCTTTTCTTGTTTGCAGATGTTTTCTTTCTTTCCTCTTTTGAGTTGCATTTTGCATTTTTCATACCATTCTTATGTTTCCTTTTTCAACTTTCTTAACTTTTCTTTTGAGAAGTACCTTGACTTTTTCCTTTGATCAGCATTTCAATCTCTTTCAAGGTGTGTCAATGGAGAAATGGTTAAGTAATTTTCATCAGGTTTTTGAATAAACGGATCTATGGCTCAAAAGGGCTTAACAATGGAAATTTTTCAAGGTAGGCTGTTTGGCTCTAAGTTAACAAGAATAAATGTGCCTTTATCATGTCAGTAATGCATGCAAGCTAGAGAAACAGTTTTAGTTCTAGAAAACTACTACAGTGAGGTCTCTCTAAAAAAATATTTACTGTTTAGGCTCAATCCTCACAGATATAATTCAAGCTAGAATCTAATTTCAAAATTTCACATCAAGCCTTATCCAAAAATTATTCACCAAGGCAGTTATACAAACGAGCAATCCTCATTCTCAGATTATATAAAAATTAATGCTCCACAGATATCATGCTTCTTATGATTCAATCTATTTAATTGCTGAGTAAGCTTTTGCAAAATCTATGAATGCTTGTTCATGAATTCACAATTTTTTTTTTAAAAAAATTGAATTAAATAATTTATGAATTTAAATAGAAAAAAGTCAAAAAGATTGAGATATCTCCCCTGAATTAATTATCATTGCATTCCTGTTGAGTGTGTCTATTCCTCAGGCAAAAGCATGCTATGCAACCAATTCCCAGATTTAGAATCTTACTGTCCTCAGCAGTAACTCTAAACTAGATGTGAAGCAATTCCGCGTACTCAAAATACACATATAGATCAAAACAAACTAGCATGATAATATCAACAGGAAGTACCAAAATGTGAGTTATATCTCAATACAGTACCAAAAGAAATAAAAGAAACTAAAAGTCTAGAAAAGAAGACAAGAGATGGAAAAAAGATGGTGGTGAAACAAGTAGGTTCTCAGTCATGACTCTGAAATGTCCTGAAATGAACGGAAACTCCTTTTACCCAAGACATCCTTCTCTTAGCTACCTCTTCCTTGTTGGCATTAGAACAAAATTCTTTCAAAATAGAGCTGTAGCTGACAGATGGAAAGGTGACTAGTTGCTCCCACTTCCTTCTTTTGATCAAGGTCAATCTTTCTCTCCTTGATGAGGGATTTGGGTAGAAACCAAGTTTGATACCTCTCTTGACACTCTATGGATAAGAACCTGTCCTTATCAAAGGTAGGTTGTGCCTCTCTAGTTGTAGTTGTAGTTGCTCTACTTTTCTTATTCTGTGAGACTTTATTGGCAGGTTGTGCCTCTCTAGTTGTAGTTGCTCTACTCTTCTTATTCTGTGAGACTTTGTTTTTGGAGATATTACTGATTGGTTGCAGCTCTCTATCTACAGCTATCTATCTTTGGCCTCTTGTGCTTTGTAGTGAAAATCAGAAAAGTAAGAACTACCAGCCAATTCCCAGATGTATTGTAAACAATATAGCAATCAAATCAGTCTCAGTGGAATAAAGGCTCATATTTATGAGATTCTCAGATGAAGCAGTCAATTATATAATTTAACCAAGAACCAAATAAAAGTAAGAACTACCATTCAATAATATAATAATTCCCAGATTTATTTCTTAATGTATCTATTCTCGAGACAGATGCAAAAGCCAGAATATATAAAGGATATAAACTTAATCATGACCCTAAAATTGCTGCAAACAGAATATGTTGTTATCCAGTTGGTCAATTGGACCGTGAGATAGGCATGGCAGAAATTGGTAGCAATATGCAATAAAGTGAGTATGCAACATTCACGGGCATCAAATTAGGATTTAGGACAATAGAAATCACTAGCAATCAAACAATGAAGTCAGTTATATGCATCTCATACTAGTATATGCTATGAAGCACCGACACTTCAAGAATCCTGACGTATCGTGTCCGACACTTCCCGACACTCTCGGACACTCCGACACTCCCCGACACTCCAACACATGTTATAGAAATTCAAATAAAGGTTTAAAGGTTACATTGGGTTGAGTTTTTAGTTCCAACTATTAGATTCATTGGATTACGATTACTATTTTATGTAAATATTAGAGATATCTTATGTTTTTTTGCAAAATTTATGAATATTATAAGTTTAGATTCATTTTTTATTAAATTATTAATATTAAATACAATATACACCACATAAATTAAAAATATTATTTATTATCAAAACGTGTCCTAGAATTAACGTATCGGAGCGTGTCGTATCGTGTCCCATGTCCATGTCGGTGTCGGTGCTACATAGAGTATATGTATATAGCCCTGTGTGAAAGTGAAATAATAACCAGGAGTGAGTTGATATCCTAAATAGAATAACAATTCAAAAATCCAAAGATCCCAAAGCCTAAGACCAAAATATAATTTGATTACCCAAGCTATCATATCAAACCACCAGTAAAATCCTTAAATCAAACCTCGGCCATAATCTAAGTTGAAAGTTAGACCAAAGAGTTCAAGACAAATTCTCAAAAAGAAAATTCTGCAATTTATACAATTAACATGAGAAGGAAAGTGGTACCTTGATTTTACCCCATGTAACCAAAATATGCACAAGTCAAATGCAGAAAATTTTAACACAAACTAGAAACCCTGATGTGGAATCAGTGGTGATGATTGGTGTCAAATGGGTGGGGTTGTGCGGTTGGATCTTCTAACAATGGGTCATGGGTGGGGATGGTTTGTGACTCACGGTTGTGTTTGTTTGAGAGGTGGCTGTTGGTGGCTGTAGTGTTTCGCGCAAAAGAAAAGATGCTTTTTGGCTCAAAGTTACAGAAACTTGGAATTGTTGGGCCTTTTGCACCAGTTTGATGTTTCTTGCGCCATTGTTAATTTCTCACTTTTTTTTTCTCTGACTTTCCTTTGACCATCTCAACTAAAATTGCTACGCCAAAATCTTCCATCACTTAGTCAAAATTAAAATAAAATAAAATAAAAATAATTTTTTTAAATAAATAAATAAACTAACAAAAACAATAAAATTAAATTAAAATTAAACTAATTGAATAAAAATAAAATAAAATAAAAAAATTGAAAAACTTAATGGGTTGCCTCCCAATTAGCGCTTGTTTAACGTCACGAGCCTGACGTGAACAGTTTAAGACTCAGGTGAAGTCAAAGGGATAAAAAATTTGTCCCGATTCACCTGTCCTGAGAGTTGGAAAACAAATAGGGCAAGTTGGCAACAAAAAACATGAGAATCATAATCATATAAAAATAAATATAACCATTAGATCAACATAATCAATTTAACAATGAAATTGATTGATAGTAATCCTAATTAGTTGTTACAATATTATTTTCCTTATTAAAATTAGGGTTTACTGTTGTCATTTTAAATGACAAACATTTTTTTCTTTAAAATTATCAAATTCAGTTTTGTGACTGGTTATGTTTTAATGATTTTTACTACAATCTAGAATCAATTTATTATGATTACATATTTTTTTATTCTTTTAATTAATAATAAACAAATTTGTTTAGCATTAATTTCAATCTAGCAATTGATGAGCCAATCCTAATCATCATGACTCATGAGAGATCTAAATAATAAATTACCATCTTTATTAAAAAAATATTCCAAAGTATATCGACATTTCTTTGACTCATGGAGCACATCATTCAGTGTCAGTATCTTGCCAGATGTCATCTTCAAAGCCATTTATCCCACACCTTCAACTTTTGAAGTAGATGAGTTACCCATATAGAGTTTCTCATCATTATCAGTAGGAGTATATGAGGAGAACATCCCCTTGTTTAAACAGACATGTCTGCTGGCACCAGTGTCCACCCACCATTCCTTGGAGTCTCTAATCAGATTGCACTCCATCACCACTGCTGCCAGATTCAGTTCTTCAACCTGATCAGCAATATCAACCATATTGGCTTGAGTGCTCTTCTTCTTCTTATTGAACTTTTGTGGCTTCCTCTGATCTTTCTTTTGTTCCTTCTTACAATCTCTTGCACGGTGGCCAGGACTCCCACAATTGAAACAGTTGCCTTTGAACTTATTGCCCTTTCCTTGCTTAGCATTTCCATATTCAGAATATTTTCTCTTCTTTGACTTTGATCCCTCTTCAACTACATTAACCTTGGAGATCATAGGATTGTTGTCATTCCTCCTGTCAGACATCTTATTGTCTTCTTCTATTCTCAATCTAGTAACTAGATCTTCAAGTGACAATTCCTTGTGCTTATGCTTAAGATAATTCTTGAAGTCCCTCCAAGAGTTTGGTAATTTCTCTATGAAAGCAGCAACTTGGAAAGACTCACTAAGAGACATTCCTTCTGCATGAATTTCATGCACAATCACTTGAAGTTCCTCAACTTGACTCACAACAGATTTGGAGTCTTGCATCTTGAAGTCCAAGAACCTGCCAACTATGAATTTCTTCAAGGCAGCATCCTTAGTTTTATACTTCTTGTCCAGACTTTCCCAAAGTTCCTTACTAGTCTTCAGGGTACAGTACACATTATACAATGAGTTGTCCAGAGCATTGAGAATATAGTTCCTGCAAAGGAAGTCAGAATGCTTAAAAGCATCAATGGCAGCAACCTTTTCCTTGTCTGATTGTTCTCCCTTATTCAGTATAGGAGCATCTTCCTTGAGGAAACGGTCCAGACTCAGAGTTGTCAAATAGAACAACATCTTCTGTTGCCAGCGTTTGAAATTTGTTCCATTCAGTTTTTCAGGCTTATCAGCATGCATTGGAACAAAGGCATTAACATTGGCATTGCTTGTACTTACAGTAGCCATTTCTGTTACACAAACAAAATCCGAAATTAATCACACAGATCAATTTGTCACACAGATTAATAACACAGTTTAATCACACAATAATTAAAACAGAAACAGTATATATAACGAAAAATAAATTATACTGATCACAGGTTCAAAACACCAAAATTGTCTTAAGATTGTTATCCCATTTGAAGACAGTGGGTGATGTTATATCACTAAGAGGTTTGAATCCATGTAAATAATAGAGGGAGTAGATGATCAGGATTATCACTGTGTAATAATAGAAAAATAAGAACAGACTTACTTGTCAGATATGAGACAGAATGATAAAGAGTATGCAGAGTTAATGAAATAAAATCCGATCCCACAGAACGTGTGTCCTTAAGACAATTTGCCCTCTCACTGATGCCAAAGGTTGATGGACACTTGTCTCCCAGGATAGAACGGGTTTTGTCTGAAGAGTGGCGGCACTACCAGTCAACAGCCCAAACGAACACAACAAAATGCCAGAGGAAATCACACCGGAGTATGAGCAAGAGTATGCAAACCGGAAGGAGAAAAATTCCGGCAGAGTTTCAGTGCAGGAAAAATTGGATAAATTTCTGAAGGTGTCAGTGTCTATATATAGACACTGACCGGTCACGATGAACAGTCGCCGGCGGCGCACCACCATGTCTGACGGCGGCGAACGGGTGTGACCGGTGACCGTTCCGACGAACAGGTACAACCGGTGACTGGTTCGGCGAGCAGATACAACCCCTGAAAGATTCGCGAAAAGGAAGAACCGGTTCGGTTCAAAATTGCTCAAAAAATCGGCGGGTTGCAACGTTTGGGTTCGAATTCTTGGAGGGAAGCAACGGATATATTTTTTTGGACAAAATATTAAAAATAATTTAATAAAAAATTATTTTTATTACACACATATGAACCGAACCGAACCGGCGGCGGCGGTGCGTGCGTGGTGGTGGACCAAAGCCCATCTATCTCCTCCCCCTACATAAAACATGTAGTGACCCAAGGGCCAATTTAAGAGAGGGAGGTGAGAGCTTATATACTCTCTCACTTCCTACTAATTGTCCAATGTGGGACTTGTTAAAAACCCACACACCTCTTCATCTTCCCTTTTCTCTTTTTCTTTATTAACCAACTTCTTATTCATAACCAATGGATCATTGTACATTAATTCTTTCATTAATTCCAACAAGTTCAACAGTGAATTTCTTCCATTTTAACACTATATGTGAATAGCTGGCCAACTAGGAATGATGGCTAAGGAGAATGTTATCCTCAACCAAACATGGAGAAATAGGAAATCCACTTACACTTAGCTGAGATAATTTTCAGAAGTCTCCAACCAAACACTACCCTTTGGGGGCGTTTGGTTGAGGAGAAATTTTTTAAATACTAGGGAAATGTAATTACTAGGGAAATGGTTGGAAAGTGAGTTTGGTATGAAAGTTAAAAAAAAATTGTTTGGTTGGTTAAAATTTTACTAGGGAAAATGAGTTAAATTTTGTAAGTCTTTGTTTGGTTGAAGGTGAAATAATGATGGGTAAATATGTTGAATACCAAAAATAACCCTGATTTATTTTTTGAATCCGATGATGGGTTAAAACAACAACAGTACTGCTCCTCTACCGGTAGCCTGTAACTCACATCGGACGGACTTAATACTGTCATGGCCAATCGCAAGGCCTCAAGGTCTTCGTCCCTAGCATGGGCCTCGTGGTACAGGATTGTCTCTCCTTCTTCACTTCCATAAAAAAGACCCTAACTTTAATGGGTTGCCTTATTTTCTCTATGGTGAGTCAATGGGTGGTGCATTTGCCTCATGATAGACTCTGCTAATCCAAAAAGGGTTCCAAGGCATTATCTTGGTGGCACCCATGTGCAAAATCTCTGATAAGGTTAGACCCAGATGGCCAATTCCTCAGATTCTTACTTTCATTGCAAGGCTCTTTCCCACTTTGCCTATTGTTCCCACCCCAGATCTTCTCTACATGTCTATTAAGGTTGATCACAAGAAGGTCATTGCTGGTATGAACCCCATGAGGTATAGAGGGAAACCCAGGTTGGGGACTGTGGTGGAGCTTTTAAGTTTCACTTGCCAATCCCCATCACCGACTGTCAGTAATCAGGGTTAATATTCGAAGTTTCAGAATTGTAGCCGAGGGTAATACGGTAACGTGTTCCTTCACCTTTTTGAGGTTGCCCAGCTTTTCCTAGAAATACCACCCTTACATTGGGCATTTGGAACATCGATTTCCCTATCCTTTTGCACATGATTGTGGAAGGATGAGGAAGGAGAAGCCTAGCACAATTTGTCAATCCTATCTACCAAACAAGGGAATCATTGAAAGCCAATTTCATTTAGATGGGGAACCAAATAAAAAGCTTGAACCAAACGTCCCATTAAACAAAGATCACGTTTTATGTACTAAAAAAAAAAATCACGTTTTTGTCACATGCACATGAGAAGTAATCAATATAAATAACCCAACAACATAAATATATATTTAAACACTCCAAGATTAAACAATATGAATTCAATAATTTAAAATACAAGCTGTAAATGCTTGTTAATATATTCCAAACGTGTCCCTTCTTTTTCGTACCAATTTCTAAAATTGGTAGAACATGGCAGCAAAAATGGATGCTGCAGCAGCTCATCGCAGCTCCACCGCCGCCACGGTTCCCTCCTCAGACACTTCTCGAGGAAATCCCGGTCGAGTTCCGACAATAGAGTCGGAAATTCCGGCAAATCGGTAGAGTTAGGGGTGTTAACGGGCCGAGCCGAGCCGAGCTTTGATCTTAAAGGGCCAAGCCTGTATTTAAACATGTTCGACTGGCCTTAGCCTGTTACCTGTCACGAATACAATATTGGCCTGCGGCCTGGTTTATTTACAAAAAATAAAAGCCTGTGTGAAGCCTGTCTTAGCCTGTTAGCATGTTAAAGAATAAAAATAAGAGAACAAAATTCCACAAAAAATCAATTTCCAGATAGAAACCTTAGCTTCCAATTTGCAGCAATAATTTACAAAGTCTACAATAAATAAATAAAAATTAAAGTGAGAGAAGGTAGATAACAAGTTATATTATCTTAGCCCATTATAAAAAAAAGTGCCAACAAAAATAAAAAATAAAAAAATAATTTGATACAAACAAGTAGTGCACAGTGGGACGAATGAGTTTTTGTGGGTTTGTTTGTGTGAAGGAGGATGAAGGATAATATAGAACAACACTAGTAATTCCATAAATATACATAAATTCAATTTATATCCAAATAGCATAATATAGAACAAAATCATTCAAAAAGTCTGTTAAACCAATAAAATGGGGTGAAATAAATTGATGAGAGAGAGAGTTATTACAAGTAGTATAAAAAATATAAATAAATATTTATAGACTAGGCTAGCCTGGGAGGCTCTAAGGCCGAGCTTATGAATTAGAGCCTAAGGCCTTTTTATTAAACGAGCTTTTATACAAGTCCAAGCTGGTTCCAACACGAGCTTTTATTAAACGAGCTCAGGCCTTTACGAGCCGAGCCAAAGGCCCCTGAAAGGCCCCTGGCTCGTTTACCACCCCTAGGTAGAGTAACCGATTCGTCTCAGCCTGTCAACGGTGTTTCCTTCCCACGCCGACTTTCCGGTGAGCATCTCGATCTCCGTGCATCCTAACGACCACACGTCAGACTCCGGCCCCTGGTATTCCAGGTGAATCACCTCCGGCGCCATCCACAGCGGGTCTCGCGAGGTGACACCACCGGAAAACATTCGCCGGGAAATTCCACCGCCAATCCGAAGTCGGCGAGCTTGCATTCTTTAAATCCGACAAGGACATTCTTCCCCTTAACGTCACATTGAATGACGCGGTTTGAGTGCACATGCCGGAGCGCGCTCAGCAAGCACCACGTGTAACCCCTCACCAAGCCTTCGTCCACATCAGTGTCCAGGTCAGCGAGTGTTCCACATGGCAAGTACTCCATATGAACGTTCCGGTGTCGTACGTGGCATCTTCGCCGAGGAAGGCCACCACGTGCGGCGAAGAAATGCGCTGGAGGATCCGAATCTCGTTCTCTAAAGTTTCGAGATGACACGGGTGACCCGTTTTGAGATTCACTGACTTCACCGTGAATAGCCGATTGTCGAATTTGCGAATAGCAACGTTGACGGTGCCAAACGCGCCCTTACCGATACATTTTCCTCTGACCCAAGAATTCATTGTCAAGTTTTGAAAGATTTTTGGCTGAGATTTACGTAGTTCAAATTGTGTGCTTGTTTTTTATGATGGCTCGATTGAGTGGTGTACCACTATATATGATAAATGCTGAAATAGTAATAGAGGAAGAACTTGTGTTGTGTATAATAAACCTTAAACCTTAAACAATCTCAAAACACACGGACTCACAAATCGATAAATGAAAAAAGAAGAGAAAAGAATATAAATAATGATGCTTATTATCGTTACAAACGTTTTATTTTTAAGGCCATTTATAAATTTTAAATTACAGACGTTTTAGTTTTAAAGCCATTTATGAATTTTAAATTGCAGAAGTTTTAGTTTTAAGATCATTAATGATCCTTTGTGATCCGCTATTTTTTATATTGCCTATTAGAAGGATAGGTGGAAAGATGTGGATGACTTTTAAGGATTTTGATTATTGAAGAATGATAATAAAATAAAAAATTTATTTTTATTTTATTTTATTTCTTTTAATTTTGACTAAGAGATGGAAAAATTTGTTTAGAATTTTTAGTTGAGATGATCAAAGGAAAGTTAGAGAAAAAAAAGTGAGAAATTAAAATGGCGCAAGAAGCATCAAACTGGCGCAAAAGGCCCCAACAATTCCAAGTTTTTGTAACTTGGAGCCAAAAAGCATCTTTTGCGCGAAACACTACAGCCACCGACATCCACCTCTCAAACAAATAAACACAACCGTGAGTCACAAACCAACCTCACCCATGACCCATTGTTAGAAGATCCAACAACACAAGCCATCCCTAGCCATCTTCCTAAGTTATTATCGTTACAAACGTTTTATTTTTTAGACCATTTATGAATTTTAAATTGCAGACGTTTTAGTTTTAGGGCCATTTATGAATTTTAAATTGCAGACATTTTAGTTTTAAGACCATTAATGGTCCTTTATGGTCCGTTACTTTTTGTATTGCCTATTAAAATGCTGGGTGGAAAGATGTAGGGGACTTTTGATTATTGAAGAATAACAGTATAGCAGAAAACTTCTGCATTTTCCTGAAAGCCTATTTTCCCCTATAATTTTGCATCAAATAGAGGTTTTCAAATTCTAGCCCAAATTTCCTAAACCCTAATCGAGAAAACGAAGATAATATAAATAGGATTTTCCAAATTCTAGTTCTCGGCCTAAGCTCAAATTCCCTAAACCCTAATAGAGAAAGATAAGGAAATATCAATAGAATTTTTCAAATTCTATTTATCGCTAAACAGTAATCCTAATATATAGAGAGTGAGAGAGAGAGAGAGAGTTTAACGCAGCCATCTTTCACTGAACCGCTTCTCGTGTTTGGTTCGCGTTGCGTCTTAACAAGGTTAATTTGGAACTTTGATACATAATGTAGTGAATCATATGCTCAAAAAAGGAAAGAAAGGTCGATATGCTTTGGAATATTTTTTTAATAAAGAGGGTAATTTATTATTTAGATCACTCATGAGTCATGATGATTAAGATTGGCTCATCAATTGCTAGATTGAAATTAATGTTAATCAAATTTGTTTATTATTAGTTAAAAGACTAAAAAAATATGTAATCATAATAAATTGATTCTAGATTGTAGTAAAAATCATCAAAAATACTAATATTTTCTCCTCATAAACATGGGAAAAACATAAGACTAATTAATCAGGGGCTATATGTAAGAACCCGCACTGTTAAATTATGAAATTAAGTTAATTAAATGTGAAGTTTTATTTTAATGGAATTTATGAGTGATAAGGTTAGCAATTATGGAATTTATAAGTCATAAGGTTAACAGTTATGGAATTTATTAGTAATAAAGTTAGCAGCTATGCAATTTATGAGTAATAAGGTTAGCCGTTATGGAGTTTAAAAGTCAATCGTTATTTTTTTTGTAATTAAGTTGGGTTTTAATCGTGTTTATGGCTATTTAGGATTGCAGTTTTAGAAATTCAAATTTTAGCATACAAATAGTCTAGTATATCATTTGAAAAATGGAGAGAATTGAGAATGTTTAAATAATAAAAATGAGTAGGTTCGGATTCCCAAGTTTGGGATTAAAATGATGAGCGTATTTTTTTATTAATTATTATTTAACTAATTATTAATTAAAATCATTAATTAATTAATAATAAATTTGGTTCATTAAATTTGACCCAATAGATTATAACTTTTTTTTTTTATTTTTAATCATATTTCCTTCTCTTTAGAAATTAATGTTTTTCAAAGGTTCATTTTTGAAGACTTTGTTTTTCATTTTTTTTACTTATTTTGTTTCTTTTTACTTGTTTATCTAATACCAATAATTTATGGGAAAAATGTTTATGCAGTTAATGCATATAAATTATCTGTATTTATTCCCAAAACGACGTCATTTTGGTATTGAAATCTTAAAAAGTTAAATATAAATACTATTATAACTCTGAAATAAATTAAAATTACAAAAATATCATGATTTCCGTCACAAAACAATGTCGTATTGGCTTACTTCAGTTAACTTATATGCAGAAAAAGCAAACCCATAATTTATTCTTTACTTTTATTTATTTATTCAATTTTTTCTTAATTAAGATAGATAGACTTTGATTTTTTCTTCTTATTCTATCATTTCTTCTTTCTCAAATCTTATTTACATTCCTTTTTTCTTTCATTTCATTTAAACGTTTAGTTTTTACATAATTTTATTTTCATTTAAATTAACTTATTTTTTATTATTTAAATTTTATTTTGATTCATTATTTTATTTTATTATAACTTCTTACAATATTTATTATATCTATTCCTTCTTTATATTTGTTTCTTATTTTATTTTTTTCTATTTTCTCGTATTTATTTTTATATCTCTTTCTTTGTCCATGTTCTTTCTTGAGTTTCCTTTAAATTTATCCTTTTAATTATTTATTATAAGTGAATTAATATACTTTAGTCATAGAACTATATCCAGATTTTGCATTATTATTACAACTCCCATGAAAGTATAGAGGAGGGATATTCTTACTGCCAAAATTTTCTACTACCAACTCATTACATATCTAATCACCATTGGATCAACATTTTGTCTTTTTACAAAAACTTTTTAGCATTCTCTCTCTTTGATTCAATGGTAATTAGATAGGTAGTAAGTTAGTAGTAGAAAAATTTGATAGTAACAATATCCTCCCTCGAAAGTATATAGTTGATAACAATTTGAAAATCAATGAAACTATTATAAATGTTGATAGTAACAGAGTATACAGTGGAAATAATAAAGCTAAATTCTGCAAGATCCATTTCAAACTTTAAAAATGGGAAAACTAAAGTGACAGTCAGTTGGACTTTCTAAGAAAGCAATTATAGGAAATTAGGAATCATTATCAAGGGATTTAAAAGAAATAACTATTCCACAAAGTGTCTTAGTTACAGCTTCACTAATTGTTACCTCTGAAATTTCATAACTTGGAAACCCATGATCAAGATCATCACATAGTTGCTCCCACATAGACTCCAGAAGACCAAATGCTTTAATCAAGCCTATGGCATAAGGGGTTCTAATTCCATTTATAACATTAAGATTCCTAAGGCCACAAAGAAGGTGGCAATACATTTGATGCTCAACATGAGATCCAAGAACAACTTCTAGAGGACTAGAAAAGGCAGCAAGTTGTTGAGCGGTGGCCTTAGCACTTTGTAAAGGGTATGAAGAAGCAGCCATAACCTTCAAGCCACATTTAGTAGTGTAGTAATATGATACAATTCAGATCCAACAATACAAAAGGAATAAAGGGAGAAATGTGGGGAATCAAGCCCAAGCCCAAGGAGCCCAATAAGCCCAAGGAGCCCAATCAAGCAAACAAGCATGTAAAGCAATTGAGAGGCCACGTCAGCTAGGGAATACCCATTATGTCCCTGTAACAGAATTGTGAGTGGGAGAGGCAAAGAAGGCAGTTATAAAGGAGAGGAGGAATGGATGGAGGAGGCAGGCAGAAACTAGTAAAGGCCCTTCTTGGGATCAGGAGAGTGTGTAACCTCTATAATTGTTGCACAACTATCTTTAATTTATTGTCATTTACCTTTTTCATTGTTTTCCTTGTAATGAAGAGTAATTGGACTCCATAGTTGAGTGAGAGTTAATATTGTAAGTTTGTTCCGTTGAGAATCTATAAGAAGAAAACTGATGTTATTCAGGAAAATCTTTACTGTTTGTTATAATTGTTGATAAATGGGAAGAGGTTTGTATCAAATTGGTATCAGAGCTCCGATCTAGGAGCTCTGTGGAATGGTTAGGACTCGATTAATGGATCACCGGTTAGATTTGGTGGAGGAAGGATTAAGAAGAGGATGTGACAGGCAAGAGGAAGTGTTGATAAGGCTGGATGAACATGATGCTAGACAACAAGAAGTAATTCAGCGGTTGGTTGCGAATGAAAGGGGTATGGCAGAGATCATCATGAGGTTGGATGAATTGGCTAGAAGGAGGAGAAATCATTCCCAAGATGATGAGAATCATCAGGAAGATGACGCGTCGGGTCAGGCGGACGGAAGGAATGGAAGGAGGATCTTCATGAACCCTCATATAAACAGGCGTTTGGAGATCCCCGTTTTTGCAGGAGAAGAGGCGCTCGACTGGCTGAGCAAAGTGGAAAGATATTTCGTAATCAACGGGGTGGAAGAGGGGAGAAGTTGGCGACAGTGATGGTGGTTTTAGAAGGAGAAGCTCTTCACGGGTTTCAATGGTGGGAGACCAGCAACCCAAATGCTACCTGGGGAATGTTCCGGCGGGAGATGCTCAGCCGTTTCCAATCGGAGATGTTGGACAACCCATACCGTGCTCTTTACAACTTAAAACAGAGTGGAACCATTACTGAATTTCGAGCGGAATTTGAGAGAACTATTAGCACCTTGCGATTTGAAGACGAAGAATTGCTCAAAGGCGCATGGTTGAATGGTGTTCGTAGCAGTATACGTGAGGAGCTGATGATGTCTCCACTGTTATCGTTGACAGAGATGATGAAATTTGCGGTCAAAATCGAACGACGAAATGAGGCATGGAAGGAAGAAGGGTTGGGTCCAATTGGGAGAGGGTGGACGATGGGGAACAGTCGTGGGCCAACAAACCCAAGGAATTGGGCCAACTCAAGTGACCAGAGGAGCTGGGCCTCAACCCATACGGGCCCAAACAGCCCACTCCCATCAACTAAATCAGGCACGGGTTCAAACGCACAGCAGAGGAACCAAGACCACCCAAAAGAAAACCCTAAAGAAGGACCGACATCGAAGGCATCAACGTCGACGACGGGGGGTGGAGGGCCATCACCGGAGAACCACACGCTCCCTGGTCGACGGTTGTCGCAAGCTGAATGGCGCGACCGACAAGATCGAGGGCTGTGTTTCAAATGCGATGAACGTTGGCATCCAACACATCGATGTAAAGTCCGGCAGCTGCATGTGCTCTTGGTGGAGGACGACGATGAAGCAGAAGGGGAGGCGAAGGAGGAAGACCCAGTCGATACATCATCCCCAGAGACTAGCGAACAAGAAAAGGCTTTGCAACTTTCTTTACAAAGTCTTTTAGGGCTCACTTCAAGCCAAACTTTGATGGTGTGGGGGAGATCGACAATCAGAAGGTGATGGTGATGGTAGATTGTGGGGCTTCAAGCAACTTCATCAAGAAAAAAATGGCGGAGCAACTGGGATTAAGGATTTCAGAAACCCCAGTTTATCAAGTGGAGATTGGGAACGGGTCCATGATAGGATGCACGGGGGTTTGCAAAGAGGTGAGCATTAAGATTCAAGGAGCTCAAATAAAATAAGATCTATACTTATTTGAGCTTGGAAGTGCAGATGTGGTGTTGGGTCTAGAATGGCTGACACAATTGGGGGAGATCAAAGCAAACTTCAAGGAACTAACCCTCAAATATGGGGAAAAAGGAAGGGAGACAGTAATCAAAGGGGACCCTTCCTGTGTTAGGACTGAGATCTCATATAAGTCCATCAATAAAGCTCTCAGTGATCAAGGTCAGGGGTTTTATGTAAAAGCGTCTCGATCTGAAGAGGAGAGGGAAGCTGAGCCGTGGCAAGAGCTGAATGATTTGCTATCAGAATTTGAAGATAATTTTTGTACTCCCAAGGAACTCCCTCCTGCCCGTCCAATAGACCATGTTATTCATCTCAAAACAGGTAGCACAGTACCTAACATTCGCCCTTACAGGTACCCTCATTACCAAAAATCTGAAATAGAGGAGTTAGTGGCTGAATTATTTGAAAATGGGATGATTAGGTATAGCACTAGTCCTTATTCTAGTCCTGTAATTCTAGTTAAAAAAAAGGATGGGAGTTGGCGTGTATGTGTTGATTATAGAGCTTTGAATAAGATCACCATACCAGATAAATTCCCAATGCCCATGGTGAACGAATTATTAGATGAATTGGGAGGTTCCCAGTTCCATTCCAAACTGGATTTGAAATCCGGCTACCACCAGATTAGGATGAGGGAGGAGGATATCCCTAAAACGGCTTTTAGAACTCATGAGGGTCATTACGAGTATTTGGTGATGCCTTTCAGGCTAACCAATGCCCCATCCACCTTCCAAGCTTTAATGAATGATATTCTGAAACCATTTTTAAGAAAATTTGCTTTAGTTTTTTTTGATGATATTCTAGTGTACAGCCAAAGTCAAAGGGAACACATTGATCATTTGAGGGCTATTCTGACGGTGTTGAAACAGAACCATCTAGTGGCAAATAAAAAAAAATGCAGTTTTGGCAGGAAGCAGATTGAATATTTGGGCCATTGTGTTTCTGCAGTTGGTGTTCAAGCCGATCCGGAGAAAATCAAGGCCATGGTGTCATGGCCCAGCCCAACCAACATTAAGGGGCTAAGAGGGTTCCTGGGTCTAACCGGATATTACCGGAGATTTGTCAAGGACTATGGAAAAATTGCCAAACCTCTTACTGAACGTTTGAAGAAGGATGGATTCCGATGGGATGAGGAGGCCGAAACTTCTTTTCAGCTGTTAAAAAAGTTGATGAGCTCTTTACCTGTTTTGGCATTACCAGATTTCAATAAAGTGTTTACGGTTACCACTGACGCATCTGGAAAAGGTGTTGGGGCTGTTTTAATGCAAGATAACAAACCCATTGCTTACCTTAGCCAAGGATTTTCTCTCCGAGCTCAAGCTAAGTCTATTTATGAAAAAGAACTGATGGCAATAGTCTTGGCAGTGCAAAAATGGAGGCATTATTTGATGGGGAGACACTTTATCATCAAGACTGATCAGCGCAGCCTCAAATTTCTTACAGAACAACAGGTGTTAAGTGAAGATCAACAAAAATGGATCTCAAAATTAATGGGTTTTGACTTTGAGATTCATTACCACCCCGGAAAAGAAAATTTGGTGGCTGATGCATTATCTAGACAAATGTTTTTTGGTGTGTTATCTAAAGTTCAATGGGCTGAGTTTGAGGCATTAGAAGCAGAAATACAACAGGATCTGAAACTCAAAGGAGTTATGCAAGATTTATTCATTGCACCAGATGCTCATGCCGGTTTTAAGATAAAAGCGGGGAAGTTGTTTTTCCATGACCGTCTAGTGTTACTCAAGAGATCAAAATTTATTGGTCCCTTATTGCAAGAATACCATGCTACGGGTATGGGAGGTCATTCGGGATACTTTCGGACGTTTAAAAGGCTAGAGGGCGTTGTTTATTGGGAAGGGATGAGAAAGGATATCAAAGATTATGTGGCTGGGTGTGCAATTTGTCAGCAATGCAAGACTCAAAATTTAAATCCGTCTGGGTTGCTTCAACCATTACCTGTGCCCTCTCAAGTTTGGGAAGACATCTCCCTTGACTTTATTGGTGGATTGCCTAAAGCCATGGGAGTGGATACAATATTAGTGGTGGTGGATAGATTGACAAAATACGCTCATTTCTGCCCATTAAAACATCCTTATACAGCCGTGGATGTGGCTGGCCTGTTTATCAAAGAAATAGTTAAACTCCATGGTTTCCCTAATACCATTACGTCCGATCGTGACAGGGTGTTTTTGAGTAATTTCTGGGCTGAAATTTTTAAAAGTGTGGGGACCAAGCTACATTATAGCACCGCTTATCACCCACAAATGAATGGGCAAACGGAGGTCGTTAACAGGTGTCTAGAGGCCTACCTCCGATGTTTTTGCTGCACTAAACCGAAACAGTGGCCATCCTGGGTACATTGGGCAGAATTTTGGTATAGTACAACATTTAAGGATGCTATGGGTATGACTCCTTTTAAAGGATTATATGGTAGATATCCACCTACCCTGTTTAAATGTGGCACTTTTATTCTTGCTATTGATGCTGTGTCTCAGTCACTTCAAGAGAGGGATATTATTTTGCATGATTTGCAGCACCACCTTCTTAAAGCTCAAGATCGTATGACACATTATGCGAATCAGCATCGCAGGGAGTTAGAATTTACAGTGGGTGATTGGGTCTATCTCAAGTTGCAACCGTATCGCCTCAAAACTATTGCACGAAAGATCAATGAGAAACTCAGCCCACGGTTTTATGGTCCGTACCAAGTGATGGAACGTATTGGGAAGGTGGCTTACAGGTTACTACTTCCAAGTGAATGTAAGGTTCACCCAGTTTTCCATATCAGTCTTCTCAAAAAAGCGGTCAAGATCGGGTCCACGGTACAACCGTTACCACGTATTTTAAATGCAGATTGGGAACTGATTTTGGAACCTGAGGCGTTGCTGAATGTGAGGCGATCTATACAGGGAAATGTTCAAGTGCTTATTCGCTGGACTCACTTGCCCAAGTTCGAAAGTTCTTGGGAGGATTTTGAGGTCATCAATCGTCAATTTCCTCAGTTCAACCTTGAGGACAAGGTTCTTCAAATGAGGGGAAGTATTGATACAATTCAGATCCAACAATACAAAAGGAATAAAGGGAGAAAGGTGGGGAATCAAGCCCAAGCCCAAGGAGCCCAATAAGCCCAAGGAGCCCAATCAAGCAAACAAGCATGTAAAGCAATTGAGAGGCCACGTCAGCTAGGGAATACCCATTATGTCCCTGTAACAGAATTGTGAGTGGGAGAGGCAAAGAAGGCAGTTATAAAGGAGAGGAGGAATGGATGGAGGAGGCAGCCAGAAACTAGTAAAGGCCCTTCTTGGGATCAGGAGAGTGTGTAACCTCTATAATTGTTGCACAACCATCTTTCATTTACTGTCATTTACCTTTTTCATTGTTTTCCTTGTAATGAAGAGTAATTGGACTCCATAGTTGAGTGAGAGTTAATATTGTAAGTTTGTTCCGTTGAGAATATATAAGAAGAAAACTGATGTTATTCAGGAAAATCTTTACTGTTTGTTATAATTGTTGATAAATGGGAAGAGGTTTGTATCATAATACTATCAGCAATAGCATAGAGAAACCATAGGATCTTGTTGACTTCAGGCCTTGGAGGAAATAGCCTGCACGTAAGGTGTTAAACTCATCTCATTAGACAAACATATAAACGTTCCTTCAAAGTTTGACAGAAACTAAAATCTATTTGATTAATTTACCTCTGAAGAACGGCAACACTGCCTCGGTGAGCAATAAAGGAGGCGACTTTGGAAAGGCTTGAATCAAATTAAGGAATTAATTTTGGTTTCAAGGAACTTGTTCCGGAGCTGAGAAAGAAAAGACCACATAAAACAACTTAAACACCTCTATCATCAATCAAAGTTAAAGTACCTAAAGAACATTGAAACGTTCATATGACAAAACTTATAACCATCGTGTCTTACAAATGAGGGATCATGATGCCTACAAACAACACAAGGGAATCTCACTCAAAAAAGCTTGCGTCATGTTGGTCGCCATATGTAATAAGCTCCGCAATTGATCTCAGTGCCTCAATAACAAAATCCTTCCACACATAAAACAACTGAGAAAATTGGGGAAACCATGAAAAACAAGTCAAAGAAAGTTCTAAGCTAAGTTGGAGTTATTATTACCTTATTAACCTCGTTAACTATTTGAACTTTTTTCAATTGATCAGATAAGTACCTAAGCACCATAAGGCAGTAGGACAATACTTAAATGAATAAACAAAATAAATAATCAGTGAAGTTTACCCAATTATTTGCTATATTATCATCAAGTATATATCTACGAAATGAATTTTGAGTCAACCTCCAAGAAATCAACACCTGAGAGCATGACTATTTTACTCTGTCCCCTAACAAAAGGCTGACAACTAAGATTAAGAAATACTGCTAAGTAATAGAGAGATAACTGCCAACTAAGAGAGAGGACTACTCTCTGTGTTGTGGTTAACAGTATTTGACAGTACAAGGAATTTCTAGGAACAAAGAAAATTATGGTTCTAAAAGAAGCCTATGGAACACACAACTTCATGCATTCTGATCATTGAAGATAAAAGCAGTAAATAAAGTATCAAGTTACCATAGCCAAAGCATCCTATATATACAACTGCTGGCAGCTGCAATTGGAGGGTCTATGCTCAACTACACATAGTGACTGGGGGTACCTGCAAGGCCACTCAAATGTCCAAGTTAGTGTGTAAGTGTAACAAAGGTGGTTAGTGTATAGGCTGGACAAGATACAAGATCATCTACTGTACTCATAACTTAATGGCTCACAATACAGTAGTTAAATGATTATCAGATCAGTCTGAGTGCAAACAATTTACAGTGCTAACAGATGTGTCAATTTATTATCAATTAGGGATGAGTCCAAACTACCTAATCATTCAAAGACAAATGTGCAATCAGCCAAGTTAGAAATGTAGATCACACTATGATGTTGTCAAGTTTAATTCATGGAGCAGCAAGAATGATTTTCAATCCACGACAAGCAATTTAGCACAATAACTAGCCACAATCTGAGATAGTCTACATAAGTTGGTGAAAGAATTTAACAACAATCAAAATCTTTGTGTGGGTACTATATTTCGGTACAATACAAAAATAAATCAGATAAAAAAATTGACAGATTTATGCAGTACATAAATCATGCTGCCAATGCAGAATATTTTAGGCTACATCCTGGATTAATTACTACCCTATGTCATTCTTAACACTCAGATACGATGCACGGGGCTGAATAGGTAGAGAATAACAAGAGGACAGAGAAAAAAAATATATTTAAAGTCAAGACAAGCCATGAAACTATATGATATATATGATACATGAAACAAAACTAAGCCTCTAAAATAGGTATGCAAGCTACCTAATCTTGAATTCATATACTAGTCAATACCCAAGGCAACTCCTAGAATCCTCACCCAAATAACTAATCACTGGTTTCCTGTATAACTTACGAAGAAACCACTACCTTGTACCAGAAACCATGCATCTTTTAGTTGCAAGACAAATACTCATTATTCCAAAGTATAATACCCTTCCTTTTGGCTTATTCCTTTGTAATAACAAATCATAATAGTCCCATAACTTGACAGACCCCTAACATACTCATGCATGAGTTATATATCTGCCCATTGCATCCACAATAGGAACCTGACACCCATCACGTTGCACAAATCATCCACGACTTCTGTACCTAGAAAATTGCTCTCCAGTCTTAGACACAAACTATCAAACACCTAGAGGGTTGGTATTAATTTCATGAAGATTGACAAAATAGTATTTAATAGCAATGTGTGGAAAGGGAATGCATCAAATGTCAAGGATGAGAAAAATGAATTGCAAATAGAAACGGAAGAGATTGCATACATACCTAGGTTTTCGTGGAGATTTGGTGGAAAGTTCAAACAAAAACAATAACGAAAGGGCTGTGTAAAGTAGAATTGGGGTTTATGAATTCTGGGTGTTAATTTTGGTTCAGTGTTGGTTATTTAGTGGTGAACCGAATTAGTTAAAATATTTGGTTTTTTGTATTTGGGTTTGGTTTATTTGGTAAGGGTTTGGATTAGTACTTTTAAGTTTTAGCTGATATAGAATTGTCTCACACAAAAAAAATATATATAATAAAAAAAAGAAAATGGGTGGTTTCTTTTTAATTTAAATTTTAAATAAAAAAATTAATTTTAATTAAAAAGACAAATATTTTTCTATTTTGTAATAATTATTTTAACACTCTACTAGTATTGGATATTGCAACCACTATCTTTAGTGCACAATATAAGATAAGGCCTGATTATATAAGACTTTATTGAAATTTAATACTATCCAGTGTTTGACATGGTATTGTATAAAATAATATAGGGTTCATTTTTTCTGCAGTTAATGTAGATAAGTTATCTCGATTGAGCCCAAAATGACGTCGTTTCGGGGCGAAAATCAAGATATTTTTGTAATTTTAATTTATTTCAGAGTTATAATAATCTTTGTGATTATAATTTTGTAATATTTCAACACCAAAACGACGTCGTTTTGGAAGTAAATGCAGATAACTTATCTGCAGTAACTACGGAAATATTTTTCTCAATAATATATTGTATAAAATAATATCATCTAGTATTTGGTAATACATTGTATAGTACTATTAGAATAAAAATAAACATTTTTAATAAAAAATCCTTTAATAAAGAATTTATATAATTCTTTCAAAAATATTATATGATATTAATTTTTATAAAAATTGATTAATAAGTGTGTTCAAAAAATAAATTAATTTTTTAAAAAATAAAATAATCAATATTTTAAAAATTAATATATTGAAAAATTAATTTTTATTTTAATATATTAATATTAAGATAATATATTAATTCTTGAGAATTGCATTGGTCAACGATGGTAATACATCAACCCTTATCAGACCTAATCCCTCCCCCGTAGGGGCATGTTTCGTGCATAGTATATGATAATATCTGATAGTATAAGACCTGATAGTATAAGGATTGATTGTATATGACCTGATTGAATTTTAATACTATGCAGCGTTTGGCACGGTATTGTATAAAATAATATATTGTATAAGATAATATCATCTAGTATTTGGTAACGCACTGTATAATTGTAACATCCCGTCTAATTAAGAACCTATTAAAATTGCAATTAGCAATAGGGTAGAATACGCATATGCGGATTATATATATATATGTTTGCTCTAGAACAGAATTAATATTTAATTTAGGGATTTATTGGTATTACCATGGAAGTTAAGTACTTATTCTATGCATGTGAAATTTTAGTTATAGGAATAATGTAATTATAACATATAGGAAGCATAGTGTTATTTAGAATTATATGAGTACTCATTTAAAAGTATGCCATTAATTTTAAGTAAGGAGTAAACCCTTAGTAAATAATTAGAGGAACATAAAAATTTGAAGGTTTGGATTAATTCCTAAATAAGAAAACAATTGGACTTGTATGTTTTGAACCCATTTATTTAGGACTTGAGGTCCAAGAACCCATGACCTTAAGCAACCCAAAATCCCCTTATCCTAATCCTTCCTTCTTGCGTTTTGGGCTGTACACAATTCCTAAATTGTGTGTCCAAACAAAAAACTCAGCTTGCATGTGCGCAGCCTACTGCCACATTGTACAACCGTGGGACCCTTGAGTGTGTTTCCTTCCATATGTATCCACTCTAGGCACTCCTTCACATGACCCCTTATCTCTTCATGCGCATGGAGCATTGGGTAGAGGGAACTTTTGTTGCTTGCACTCATGTACAAGTCAGAAGCGCTGTGGACAGTGAGAAGAAAAGGTTCTGCATGTTTGACCAAAGCCACCCTCATCCATCACCATCAAACCTTTCCAACCTTGTGCGCATGAGTAGTCCTTGGTTGATGTCCTTTTGCTTTGCTTATCACGCCTCCTTGCTGCATGTTTGACCAAAGATACTCTCATCCATCACCATCAAACCCTTCCAACCTTGTGCGCATGAGTAGCCCTTGGGTTATGTCCTTTTACTTTGCAGCTCACTTAGCACACTTACACATAATTTATGTCACATGCTTGTCCCTTGTGCAGCGCTGAAATGGACAGTGAGCAGACTGGTGGCTGTGTCATTAGGAGACTTTAGGCAGCCTTGTCATCATGCAGTCTATGGAAGGAGAGAGGTCAGAGCTGCATGATAGTAGATTAGGCAGATATCCTTTAGCTTTTCTTATGCGTCTGAGCAAGAGAGATTTCTGATCACTTGAGGAACCTTGTGCATTCAGCCATCACTTTCCCTTGTAGCATGCGCAGCCTTGGGCAGCAAAAAGAGCTGATGACTTGCTGCTCTTAACAACCCATTCAACTTTGGTTCAACTCTAATTAAAGCCATGCATCCAATAGGAGTGAGGTGATGCAGTTTGCATATTAGACTATTGGCTGGAAAATATCACACTAGCAAGACTTGGAAAAATTTCTGATTTGCTTAGCCTTTAAATCAGCCCTTAACCCTTCACTCTCCCATCCCTTGTACGTTGGTAGTGTAGAAGAGTTAGGTGGAAACTGGGAATATTGAAACAATAGTTGTAGTTTCAGAAAACTCCACTACTTCACCTCTCCCCCTTCCAAAATAAACCGTGACTCTCATCCTGCTTGTGGTACCATCCCATTCCATTCCCTCACATCATTCTTTAAACCGAAACACCTTTAGAGATTGAACTAAAGAAATAACTTCACCTTCACCTCCTATGTGTTGCATCAAGACCGTGGGACACTTGAGGAATTACCAAGTATCAAATACGATTTCTTCCCTCTCCTTACTCAGCTGTGCGTGATCCTTCCTAGAGTTCAAGAGGGGAGCTTGTTGTTTTAGTGGAGTTTAAGGGATTTAATTGTTGTCCATGTCTTCAAATCGGTTGCCTTGCATTGTCTAGAGGTAGGCACTTCTTTCTTCCCTCTGTTAAACCGTGAGGCATGCTTGGGAAAATAGTTTTTTTTCCTTATTTTAAGCCCTTCTAAATTCTGACATTTTATATCCTTAGGTTATAGACTAGAAGCATGAATAGAATAAAACTTGAAATACTATCTTATAAAATTTGGGACTGAGTTAATGTATCTAAATTGTCAGGAATTTAAATGAGGAGGACTGTATGTGTAGACTGCACCAGTAGCGCCCTTTCTTGGAAGTAAATGTGTTTAGAATAAATTATCTCAAATGGTTTAGTGTAGATGAAACCGATTCTGACTTGATATCTATCTCTGAAAATTTATGAAACAATTTTTATGAGCATAGAATATGGCTCACTTGGAACTTTGGGACAGCTTGTATTTTAGCACACCATAAAGTGTAAGGTTGGAAATGTGAATAAGAGTCATGAACCTAGTGCATGCTAGCCCCTAAACCCGATTTGTTGGTATGGAAATAGTGTCATTGTGAATATGGTGGACTGTTTTGTGGGACTGCATCATACTCCTAGCTCTACATGTATTAAACTAATTTACAGCATGCTTATTAGTCCATCCTAGCGCACCATATATAGTTTAGATGAGAATGAGAATTGAAATCTTTAATTTTTGTTAACCGATTATGCCTTGGTTAGAACCTTGGAATTTGATTGTATTTAATCATTGGTAACTCTTTTATAAGGCAGAATATTGTTAGGAATGAAAGTTTGGTGAAAACCGTATATGTATGCATGTGGGAACCTAGGGAAAAATGTTAGATATTGTTGCTGTATAAATTCATTTAAGATGAGATGAAGTCAGAATATTATTTCCTTAGGAGGAGCCTTAAAAACCGAACCCTCTTATGATGTAAACAGTGGAAAAATGGTAGTTCAAGCAAGGGATGATATTATTCTAAGGGCAGTATATATATATATTGGCACTAAAAACACTTCAATTCGATGAAGGTACATGAAATAGAAGCCTAGGACTTGTTGGTAAAGTATTGGAATAGCATGAAATAAATTCTGATTGGATATGTATATGTATCTATTTGATTAGGTGCACAAGATCCTAGCTCATTGGAATGTTTGATTGATATGTGGCTTGATGATGTTTGACAAAGAATGTTAAAGACACGAGGTAAGTGTCAGGCGATATTACCTAATGTGACTATTAACTACTGGTATAAAGTTGTGACATGATGCTCCATATTCCGTAAAAGTATTATGTTCCTTATTATGATGAAAGGAAAAATGTGCCGTGATGGCTAAAATGTGCCGTGATGGCTATATGATTATGAGGTAAAGACGTTATGTGGCAGCATAACGTATATGAAAAGTATATGTGCCGTGATGGCTATATGAAAGGTATATAAGCATGCACCTTACATCATACCGCATTTTTGTACGTTTTGTGTGTGAAAGCATAGCATGGCATGCATGTACCAAGAGCATATAGGCCTTGCTTTTTAGAATAGTTATGTACAGGACCATGTGTTTGAGCAAGCATCATATAGGCATCCCCAAGGTACCGGGGTATGGGACACTTGGCATCAGTCCGCATAGGCCCACAGTTGGAATCCACATGGAGCTCAGGTGCCAAGGTATATTTGATTCCACTGTGAAGTGCGCGCACGACGGTGCTAAAAGCGCAAAGGAAAGGCGTTATATACGCAATATATATGAATATGATGAAAAGGAAAGGCGTTATATACGCAATATATATGAATATGATGAAAAGGAAAAAGGAAAAGGAACAAGGATATGTTGAAGTGACTGTTTATGATTTTGTGCCTAGTTAATACTGTTATATTATTGGTTTTGTTGCCACACTACTGGGATTATTCTCACCCCTTTGGGGCTGCTATTTTCATAAATGGCAGGAGGACGTAAAAGCATTTGAGGGCGTGATGTTTGCTGTTGCTTGCTGATGCATGGACTTTTGCTGTTACTGTTTGATTGTTGGATGACTGTAATGCTTAATATTTTGGTACTCTTGGATGACTGTAGACTTTATCATCTCTATTTTACCTTGAACTTTTATGAACATCGGCTGTTTTGGAAAAATCAGAAAAACGTTTTGCGAAGAGAATTTTGAACGTTTAATTAAGTGCTGAATTTTACCAGTTTTACAATCACTTTACGTGTCATGTTTCAAGGGGCAAACGAACTCCGATTTACTATTATTTTATATGCACGCGAAGCCCCGGGAATGTACTTTCAAACTGTGCAGGTTTCATTTTTATACGAAATCTGTACGAATTTTTGTAAGCTTCGCCATACAGACTGTTTTCCAGAAAACGGACAGGATTCACAAGCGTTTTACGTGTCCTGTTCCGTGGGGCTATTCACCTCCGAATCGCGCATAATTTATATGTACGCGATGCCCCGGATGTCTAGTTTTACAGAAGCTTGGAATATTTTTTATCGCATCTAAATTCGATTTTATACAGATTTTATAAGACAGCAAGGTTTTCTGAAAAGTATAGAAAATTCAGCAAAGGGTTTTATAATTGAAATTTCCTATGATTGGTAATGATTTCATCTTTTCCAAATGGTTTTTATAAGAATCAAATCTGGACTTTTTCAAGTCTCCAATTTAAATGTTATTTGATAAAGTTTTTAATTAATGAGTTCCATACCGCTGCAACTCTAATACGATTTAGCAAACAACCCTCTTGGATGCATACAAGAGTGGGTGTTACACTAATTGGTATCAGAGCAGTTTCGGTTCATGGTGTCTGTTTTTTGATGAATTGTGTGCTGTTTGTTGAATGATTGTTGCTGGATAATTGTATGTGTTATTGCTGTTTGAGCTTAGTTGTGAATGAGTTACTGGAAGTGTGATGACTCTGGTAGTACACTGTATTAAACATGACTGTGCCCATCCTTTTGCTAGGTGGTGAGCCTGATCAACTCACTATCGCGCAGTTTGTGTGTGCATAATCATGGTTATCACAGGGTACACATGTGTCTGAACGCTAAGTGTGGAATAGTGAATTGTTACGGTGAATTATTAACATTGTTCCAGTGAATTATCAGCGAAGTTTATATGCTTATATTTGATGTGAAAGCTTTGTGATATTTTAAGTCATGGATGATGATAAGCTATCTCTAGATAATGACAGTGTTCCATATCTATCTTGTGAATTATGACCTCTTGTATACTGTGACTGTAGTATATAACTGGGTAGTAGAAACTGTTAATCTTTACTAACTCTGTTATATTACTTACTTGCATTAAGGGGTTAACCTGTTTGAGTAGCAAAACCTGACTATTCATTTAGGCATAGGTCACTTACTTAAGTAGATCCAGTTATTGCCTTAGAAAGTAGAGTTGGAGCTAATTAAGGTTTAAACACGGGGGTCTACAGTCTTACAAATCTCATAGTGGTAAATTAGCACTGGACACCATTAGTGAGAAAGAAGCTGTGAAACAAGGCAGTGATGTGTGAGAAGAGAGAACTTGACCCCTACGCCTCTACCATTCGTGCGAGTGATACTTATAGTCATAGCTCTTATGTATTTACTTGCTTTGTGTGATTTGGACTATTTGGACTTGCGTATAGTACATTGTCTTTGATCATGATAATCGATTTTATGTGATGACTGTTTAACTTGCCAGTTTAGATTTTTCACATTATAGTGTATGAAACCTTGCTGCTAAAAATGGGATTTCATCTTATGTTGTTATTGATTGACCTATATATGCTTCCTTCATGATTGTTATTTTGACTGCGAAAAAAATGATTTTGACTTTTGTGTGGTAAGAATCGTTAGTCCTTCCTTGTATTAGATTCCCATGAATTAAACATACATAATTTTCATGACGCACATCAGTTAGTTATCATGTTAGCTCATAAAGTGTTGGCATGTTTCATGTTTTGTTAGATTGGTATTTTAAAGAAATGAAGGTATAGTGTGGAAATTTTGATCAACTTAACCTTATTTCAGTTTAGTGAGTCCTTGTGAAATTAATTAAGTGCGAAAACTTTTTGGTATCTCTAAGTCTATAGTTTCCCAATCCAAGATTTTATGTCTAACATGTGCAAGGAATTTTAGTAGTACTTCTCTATAACATAAGGAACGTGGTCTTGACTTTTGTGGTAGAAGTTAAATGATTTAGATGTTAAGTACTTGTTTTATGTAACGAGTTTGTGGCTGTTATACAAGATGAGATTGCCTATTATAGAACCTTACAATAAATAATATTGTGTCATGCATGTTGAGGACTTTGTAGTATCAGTCTGTTCTTTTATAAATCTTTAGTTGGTTTTGGGTAATTTAAATTTTGTATGAATATGCCTCCAAGTATTTCAAATTCTGTTTTAAGATTGTCAAACGTTATGTTTTAAACTGTTACTGCATTTTCGATTTTATTCACTATACAAAACACTTTCAAGAGATTTTACAAAGCATGTCTTACCATGTTGTTAGAACCCTCTTAATATATCTAAACTTGTTCCGCAGAAGAATGGTTGCCTTTACTTGAATTTACTGTTCTCAAGGTGAATTTTTCTACATGCAAAATATTGTCTGAACTTACAAATTCAAACTAACCCTTGTGGCCCAATTAATTGAAGGTGCTAATCAATGCATGTTTCATATCACATACTATGCATGACATTTTAACCATTTTCAATGAGTTTTACTAATTATGTCCAAACTTACAAAATTTGAGTATTTCATACACTTGCATGTAACCCAAACCTCATATACGTCCCAATGAATACCAATGTGCTTCCCATGCCTTGAAGTTCCATTGATTGTAGCCATCATGTCTTGGCGCATTAGGTACATAAGCATGCAAAATTCTCATATGAATCACTTTTACTTTTGTCATCATTTATTGGGAATTGTTGATTATTTTTATGTGCCACTAGAGTCGGTATTAACTAGATACTCTCAAATTATATTTGCATAGTTCGAATTTAAGTGAGTAAACTGGTTTGGTTTAGCTGCTGTTTAATTGATATAATATTCAATCTGTGACTTGAGTATGCTGATGTGAATTCCATGCTTAAAAGTTTGATATTCATTTTGAAATTGTTTAAAAGACATCGTGAAATATCACTATTATTTTTGAAAGGTTTTCTTTGATATATATATATATGAAGTTGCATGTATAGATGTTATAAATCAATTGTTCGAGAAAAATTTGAATACGGTGTTGTTCATGCATTAGGTCTAATTCCATGAAATACTATCTATCCCTTGAATGTCAGATTTAAATTTAACTAGGAATTTTGCGTGTAATTACTGTGAACCTGATTTATGAAAGCTTGGTCTGTTTTGGTCTAATTTTCTGATGGATTATAAAAAAAACAAAAAAATTAGGATTCTCTCTATAATATTCCTAGGTGAGATGACTAATGTAGAAATCTGAATATAAAGCCTAGGTGTGAACTGGACTCTTATTATTAAGAAACAGGTAGGAGGTGAGGGCACTCTTAAGAAATTGTAGCATACGTATTACAAAGATGAAATCTTTAAAACGGGAGGTCTTAGTTAGTAGGCTATATAGTTGCGCAGTTAATAGGAGATAACATTACTTCGTTTTAACTGAACTCATAGAACTTTTAGTTTGGACCACTGATTTGTTAATTGTACCTTATGTGAAAATGTTTTACTTCATGTGTTGCAATTTTAAATCGGGTGAATAAATTTTGTTCACGTATGCCGCACTAAATTTTTAAGTCATTAAATGAAAGATGTTTTGCCAATGGATTTGTTAGTTGACTATTATTTGTGCCCTAGAACTTTGAGTTTTAGTATTTTTAGCTGGAGTTATTAGTCTGGTAAGATTTTTGTTCATTCCATTCTACTGGTGTGTTACCTTATTTGTTGATGCTTAAGCAGAACTTAGGGAATTGTTTGTAACATGATTTTATTATCCTTCCAAAATTGTGTTCCACCTATATTATTCAATGATCAGGCAAAGTATAAGTCTTGAGGTGTCTTATGAATTTTATAAATGGCTGTCTAAATGCATTGAACTGTATGGTGTGGTGTAATGGTGATACGCGTTAGACTTTGGCAGTTTTTGGAATGGTAAGGCGAAGTTTGGGGACAAACTTCAAAACAAGTTGGGGAGAGTGTAACATCCCGTCTAATTAAGAACCTATTAAAATTGCAATTAGCACCTCCTTGCAGCATTGTGAGAAGAAATGCGCAGCCTTGGGCAGCAAAAAGAGCTGATGACTTGCTGCTCTTAACAACCCATTCAGCTTTGGTTCAACTCTAATTAAAGCCATGCATCCAATAGGAGTGAGGTGATGCAGTTTGCATATTAGACTATTGGCTGGAAAATATCACACTAGCAAGACTTGGAAAAATTTCTGATTTGCTTAGCCTTTAAATCAGCCCTTAACCCTTCACTCTCTCCCTTGTACGTTGGTAGTGTAGAAGAGTTAGGTGGAAACTGGGAATATTGAAACAATAGTGGTGCAGCCACCACTTCACCTCTCCCCCTTCCAAAATAAACCGTGACTCCATCCTGCTTGTGGTACCATTCCATTCCATTCCCTCACATCATTCTTTAAACTGAAACACCTTTAGAGATTGAACTAAAGAAATAACTTCACCTTCACCTCCTATGTGTTGCATCAAGACCGTGGGACACTTGAGGAATTACCAAGTAT
>JAVKPL010008767.1:0-34787 GCA_032173675.1 Gastrolobium villosum | reverse complement strand
TGTCTCAACACGTTTCTTGGATCAACCTCAAAATTAAATGCTTGATAGTCCCCGCTTTTGCAAGTTGAGAAAAATTACAGTAGATAAATGAAATTGTGCGCATTGCCATTTCCCAAGACAAAAACGTGGGGGCGATGTGGGGTGTCATTAGAATTCAGATTCAAGATTGTAAAAAAATAAAAAAAAGCAGCGTGGCATAAGAGGCAAATGTCAGTTGTTAAAAGATGAAAGCATCAGAAGGATGGACCAGACCCTTGACCTATGGAAACTGAGTACTATGGTAATTATTGTCACAGTATTTAGGATGATTAATGATATTTCGGACCACAAATAATCAGCTTTATTTCATTTTTCCCCACAGTTAGCAATTCTGGTTGGACCATTCTTCAACTCATGAGTGATTGCTCATTTTTTATTAAGAAATAAAATAAAAAGGAGTACTGTAAATGAATCCATTTTGTCTGTTCTCCATGGATGTCGTGCTTAGCACGTGATCTGAATCATGGAGGTGGTAAATTATTACTTTCTTTGACTGGGACAATGTGCCCCTCTAGTGGCCACAACACTTGGATATATATTAAAGAATGGTATCCATTAGACAAAGACAAACATTTTGAATAAATTACTCGCACTAATAACAAGGACTTGAATTAACTTGTATTAAACGGGCATGTGCAATTTAACTTTCGTGTGTGTCCCTTCGTGTGAGAGAAGACATTTCTTACTTGTTTCTTTATTATTCACGTGATGTAGATTACTCGATTACTTCGATTTGAGCTAAATAAAATTAGAGGAAAGATTCATTTATAAATTACACTAAGTATGACCGGTCATATATTCTTGATTGAAGTATGATCAGTCATACTTAGTATAGTTTGTAGACAAAAATTTTATAAATATAACATTCATCGTAGAATTATATAGGTGATAAAGCTTTCCCTATAAAATTTTAACATAGTTCCTTAAACTAGAACTATCATTTACTAATTGATTCACTTTACTTTGAAGCATAAAGCTAACATCTTAGCTATTAAATACTCACCATGACCATCCCTTATCAGTTCGTCAGAGCATAGACTAATGTATTCATATAATTAATGTTATGTTTATTTCTTCTTTCTTAATAATTTCATTTTAGTTTTATTTTATTTTGTGTTAACCTCCTGTCGTTTCTTGTTCCATTGTCCGGGTTACAACTCTGAACGAGTTGGAAATACTTTCATTAGATTTAGATAATTACAATGTTAGTGTCGTTATTAAAGTACATAAAAGGTGGTACTTACGGTTAAATTGCCCATTAATTTTTATTATTGTGGATATTCCCCTATGAACTAGTAGGCTTTTTTTACCACCCATAATCCGAGAAAGAAATAAGGTTAAGAAAAAAAAATGGTATTATATATGGTATTTCCAATGATCTTGTTGCTTCATCGAACTACACAAAACAAAACAAAAAGAATATATAACTAGTAAAATCAATCACGGAAAGAGGTTTGGAAAATTCAAAATTTGAAACAGAACCTTGTGTTAGTTGAATATAACTCAACCATATTGTTCAAAGTGTCACACAGTATTATTAAGCCCGGATCGACTCGGCCGGCCGGGTCGATCTGGAAATCGGTAAACCGATTATATAACCGGTCCGGTTGACATAACGGACCGATCATGTATCAGAACCGGTGCGATCCAGCCCGACCCGACCGGTTTTCATGAAAATCGATGACTCGATCGGTTAACCGGTGACCCGGCCCGTTCACAAAAAAAAAATCATAATGGACATATTTGAATATTTTTTTACTTATTGACTTACATAAGTTATCTATTTACAATACTAATATATTCTCAATTATGCAATATGCAAAAAAATTTGATTTCATTTATAGTCAGAGATGTCATTTTCTGAACCTAAAGTCCCGTATCACGGTCATTATATTTTTGTTTGATCCTTTATTGGATAATAATATGTGATTTATTATTTTTTATATTAAAGTATTTGAAATTTTAATCTTTTTTGTAGATATTTGATTATGTTTATAAATTTTTAATATAAATTATAAAATTATATATAATTATCGGGTCATGCAATTGAACCAGTGACCCACTGATTAAACCAGTGATCCAACAATCCACTACCTCAACCGGGTCAATCACCGGTCCGGATTTAATAAAATTGGTGTCACACAGCCGGGTACATTTATGTGAGATGGAACTGTTTGACCCAAAACTGTAGTATTTGATTTGAGGCATATAGATCAATAGATGTAGCTTTTGCAACTTCACACAAAGTTATTCAAAGCCCAACAAGGGCTTTTAAGAACTAAGATTCGTGTGGTTCGCACATTCCCAGCCACAACTATTAGAATGACACGCGCGGGGCTTGGTGACACGTGGGCCAATGGGCACCTGGTTTTGTCGGAAAGCTTATCCTACAACTTCGTCCTTGCCATACGAAGCCGTCGCTTACGGGTCCCGCTTGAATTGACCCGAAAGTTTAAAATAATAATCTCCATGTGATGATTCCTTGAAATGCTCATTAGTTTAGGATTAAGTAATGTTGCTTGATACTATGATAATAAAATAATGGGGTTGGATAAATATTTTATTATCATGATTTAATAAACGGGCGTTGTTTTAGCTTTCAAGCGAGAAAACAAAAGAGTAATAATCCAACAAACATGTGGTCTTGAATTTGAAATGTGAATATGGAGTTATGTTAAAATATTGGTATAATGAGTTTTCCCGCATATATAATCTTACTTATTTGAATTGAAGTAATCAACTAATCGATTAACGAATAAAAAAATCTCCAAATAAATTTATCATATTTAAAGTTTAGATTTTTTTATTTTTTTTTTGTAACGCTACATATTTTTTCAAGAAGAAAAAGTAATGTTGTTACCAATTTAACCTAATTGTTAGAGAAAAATATAAAATTGACGATGTATCTTCACCTAATAACTTAAGTTTTTGAGTTGAATTGGTTCTTTATATGGTATTAGGTGTCAAATGTTCGATCCTTACTGTCCCTAATTAATGACGTAATTAATTACGTCTTGTGGAGTTTCTTAACACATATAGATGGGTCTGTACATTATTCATCCTTCAAGTTTAGCGAGCTTTCATGCGAGGGAGCGTATTAGAAAAATATATAAAATCGCTTACCAAATATATATATATATATATATATATATAATCATTAATGTAACCCCATCTAACAACTTTTGGGTTGGATTGATTCTTTACAATAATAAAATCAATAAAATATAAATCATTATCCATACAAATATTAATAGTTATTATTCATGAGTTAAGTGAATAACAATATTAAGTGAGCTTAAACACTATAATAAAATCCAAAATATATATGGTACTCACTTAGATTCCCTTTAAGTTCTAGGCCCACATTATTTGCACCTTCATCATTAGTTTGGAAGCCTGAAAAACTCGAACACTAAACTCATTTAATGTTATTGCTAACTCACACTAGGATTCTTCAAGAATAATAACTGTGAAGTGAAATTAAAATGAAGAGGTCCAACTAAACTACAAAGAAATGTGGACAAAATGTTATGATACGGTGGTACGAGAGGAAGGGAGGGAGGGACCATCCTCTCTCAGTGCGCGTGGAATTCACTGGTTATGTACTATACGTTATGATTTTAAGAAAAGATTATAATGTAAAACGTGTACGATCAAAAAGTGTCGTTTACGCTCCCCTGCTTGGTCGCATATACTAAACAGATCTATCAGGTAGAAGTGCGAGGACGGGACGCGCTGTGTCACGCATTCTTTTTCTTTTCTTGCCGTTTCCATTTTCGTTGTTGCAACAATTTCTTTTTGGCTGATTGGTTTTTTACTTGAACCGTGCGATACAAATGTTCAAGACCATTCATTGACGATACTTACCACCTTATATATTTGATGAATATCTCGATCAAGTTTCTTAATATACAATTTCTTAAAAGGGATTATGTTGAACATATGACTATACTGCATATGCATAAGGCTCCCATATGCTAATCTTTTATGAAATCCTCCAGGAATAAATCTTGGGTAGTACTGTTGTACCAAGATTCAGTGCATCTCATCAATGCGAGCAGTACACATCAGAAGACGAGAGAAAAAAACATGAGAGAAAAATAAAATAAAATTAACTGACATGTAATATTTTTGTTGGTGGGATGCACTGAATCTTTGGTACTGCAGTACCAAAGATTTATTCCTGATAAAGAGAACTGAATAATGTAGGGTTGTACAAAATAAACCAACCGAATTGAATAGATACAATACCAAAAATAAAAATAAAAATGAATAGATCCAAAGCGAATTGAATTGCAATAATTAAAAGAATCGATTCAGAATTAATTCAAAATCAGTCATGAATCACAATTTTGTTTTGAAACATAAACCGATTTTGAACGGGTTTCAAACCGATACCAGTTCTAAGGTGTTTTCAAATTGTTTTGAACAAATAAATCCAATTTAAAAAGTAAAATAATTCGATTCTTTAAATCGGTTAAAATATGTACAATTCGATTTAGCCAAAAAAAATTTTTGATTCAGGTTAAATAATACCTACAATATCCTCTGATCTTTAAGTTAGTTAAGTGAAGAGTGCCATCTATACGGATCAATATATTGTTAAAAGTTAGTTTCCGTT
Organism: Gastrolobium villosum; assembly: GCA_032173675.1. Taxonomy (NCBI): domain Eukaryota; kingdom Viridiplantae; phylum Streptophyta; class Magnoliopsida; order Fabales; family Fabaceae; genus Gastrolobium; species Gastrolobium villosum. The sequence goes on along the minus strand of JAVKPL010008767.1, from coordinate 30,127 downwards.
CTATACTAGGGATAGAGATGTCTAGTCAAAGATTGGTGGTTTATATTGGATCTATGACTCTCTTAGGTATTTATGAAGGAGATACCTTTGAATATAAACATATCACTGTCCACTATAACAGATGACATGGTCAAGGAGTGAGATATGTGTATAGTGATAGCTAATAAGAGGAGAGAGTGTGTATCTGTTGTTGAGATATTCAAGTGTGATGAGTCCTACATTAGTTGGTAATGAGATAAGTGAAGAGTATATAAGTGGAAGAACACATGAACCCAATGCCTTAAGATTTTGGGTTGAGATATCACTTGCTATGGTTGGTGTAGCTTAGTCCATTGGTGGTGTCCCCCGCCACGGGCTTCTCCAGGGACCCGCTTGACAATGGTATCAAATCCGGGATGGGTTCGAGCTAGCTTGGTGATTGGCTAGAGACGGGTTGAGTACTTGGACCCTAGGGTATTGGTTAGGGGAAGCATATCAATGTTGAATTTCACACTTGAGGGGAAGATTGTTGAGATATTCAAGTGTGATGAGTCTCACATTGGTTGGTAATTAGCTAAGTGAAGAGTATATAAGTGGAAGGACCCATGAACCTAATGCCTTAAGGTTTTGGGTTGAGATGTGGTATCGAATTCACTTGATACAGTTGGTGTAACTTAGCCCATTGGTGGTGTCCCCCGTAACGAGCTTCTCCCTGGACCCGCCTGACAAAAGTGAAAAGATAAAAAGGGTTATTGGCCCACCACGCTTCTACTGCGCCACTCTGATGATGGTCCTTATTGTTGGGGTCAGCAGAAAGGCAACTGGGGTCCCGCTCCCAGGTGAGAGGGCATTGAGGCTAGATACTGTTGGGGGCCTCTTATTCATTGTAATTTTTACTTTTTTGGTAGTTTGTGTTTGGGCCCATGAATAGCTGTTGTTAGGATTTTTTTAATCCTATTTATATTCTCCTTGTAAACTGAGTGACTTGTAATAAGTGGCGGTGAGGTGAACATAGTACAAACAAGCTAGACGTAGCCTACATTGGGTGAATCAAGATAAACCATCGTGTCAAAATTCTTTCTTCTTTCTTCTTTTTTTATTTTTTGATTTGTGTGTGATTGTCGATTTCTAACATTTGATATCAAAGCTTTGGTTCTGCGACCAGGTTCCCGTGACAGATTGAGGTTTCGTGATTTGGGATTTTTTCTTGGCATAGAGAAAACTACGATCGGGGTTCCTGTGACAGATTGAGGTTTCGCGATTTAGAGAGGATGTCGATTGGCCAATCAAGGATCGAGGTTGAAAAGTTCGGAGGAAAATGGTTCGAGTTATGGAAGCTAAAGATGTAAGCTTTGCTCGTTGACAGGGACGTAATTGAAGATGAGAAGCCATCGGTGCCAACGAAAATTGTCGATAACGAACATCAGAGGAAGGCGGGTCGAAGGAGTTGAAGGCGTGGACCAGACATGATCAAAAGGTGCAAAGCCTGATCTGGTTATGCTTGGAATTAGATAATGATTTGGTGAACATAACTTCTGAGAAGACCGCAAAGGATCTCTGGACGAAGCTTGGAGGTCTTTATCAGAGCAAGTCACTCGTGAACAAGTTGTTCCTGCGAAGGTGGCTGTATAATTTACGGATGAGCAAAGGTGATTCTTTCTCTGCTCACTTAAATGAACTGTCATTCGAGATAATTGTTGCTGCCTTATTGTCTGAGGATATGAGAAGGGTAGGTTCTGAAGGTACCGACAATGAGGCTCTAGTTGTCAGAGGGAGGAGTGGTCACAAATCAAAGTCTGGTCACAGAGGAAGATCGAGGGGATGGTCAAAGTACCGTGATAAATCTGAAATAAGGTACTGGAGGTGCAACAGGTTGGACATATGAGAAGGAATTACAGAAGCAAAAGGGTAGGTCCTGAGAAGCAGGATGATTCACAACCTTATGCTTCGGGTACAAAAAAGGATGATGATGATAGTACAGGGGACATGTACATGGAGTTTGATAGTCTTAGTGATTGCAATGTCTAGAATATTGACACTGGAGCATCATTTCATATGACACCTCAAAAGGAGTGGTTCTGCACCTATGAATCATATTCTGGCAGTACAGTTAGAATGAGAGATGACACGACTCATACTATTATGGGGCATGGGAAGGTAAAGCTGAAGATGAGTGACGGGACATTCAAGAATTTGCAGGCGTGACACATATTCTTGGGCTTACTAGAAATATGATCTCCGTTGAAAATATGGCAGATACTTGTATTAATTCCAGTAGTGACAAGTATTCTTGCAAGCTGACTTGATGAGCTTTGGTTATTGCAAGAGGAGAGCGCCATGGTAAATTGTGGAAATTGCTGGGTAGCATATGATATGCTCCCAGCATATATACTTTTATAGATCAAAAAAGCATGGAATCAGATCTAAAACTGTGTATAAAGGTGTATATGTGGTGAAATTATTGAATAAAAATTGTCAGACACTCTCTCACTCAAATTCTTCATGTTTATAGGAGAAAAAGGTCAAATAAAGGAGCAGGAAGAAATCAGACAGAAGCTCCACGCTTGGAGCGTTCAATTCAACGCTTGAAGCGTAGGAAGAGACCCAAGGCAGTGAGTCTACGCTTCAAGCGTAGAACCCTACGCTTGAAGCGTAGACAAGGAGAAATCAAACAGTGTTTCTACGCTTGGAGCGTGGATCCTGCGCTCCAAGCGTAGGGTTGAAGTGGACAGCTGTCAGTTGCGAGGAAAGGAGAATTCTGAGGTGTATAAAAAGGGCAAAAGACAACCCTAAAGACACACTTGGTCATTCAGGACAAATTCTAGGTCATTCTGAGGAGGAAGGCTCTGGAGATTTGGAGAGGAACATCTTCTTCTTCTACCTTTCTGTAGTTCTTGTATTTTGATGTCTTTATTTGAATATTGGATTTTAGCCATGATAATGGTTGGCTAGAACCTCTTTGTTGTGGTTAGGGTCACGAACCCTTGTGAACCCCTGATACAATGGATTGAGTTATATTTATATATTTATCCTTTGAAATTCGTTCTATTCTGATCGTATTGTTATTGTTATTATTAGATCCGATCAATCTAGTAATTGATAATAAATCTGAGGATTAGGGCCAACAAGAGGAATCTGCGGTGGTTAATCCAGAAAGGGAATAGAACGACGGTATGAACATGATCTAGGGATAGACATGATTCATATTGTAGATGTTTTAATTATCGATCTTTATGCTTGATCTCATATAGGACACCTCAAGGAATTAGGGTTTTATATGAGGTTAAAGGGTTAATTCTTCAAGGGATTGAGAATTAACTACTGATATTTTTATCTGATAATTATCTAATTTCACGATATATATATATTGATATTTAACTTAATCCAGAGTAAAAGGTGGGGATCATCGGTAAGTGTTCTCTAACTGCAGCGTTTTTCTCATAAATTTCCAAACTCTTATTTTGTTGGATTCTCAAATATTCAAAAAGAACAAAAACACGTTTTATTTTACAAATCAAATTTCCACACAATCCTGACATTCGTGTCAAAAACCTCTTGGATCATTTAATCTTCAAAAGAATAGTTTAATTGATTTAGATACACTCTCTGTGGATTCGACCTGACTTACTACTTATTACTTGCGCGATTCGGTACACTTGCCGATCCACGTCAAGTTTTTGGCGCCGTTGCCGGGGAGTTTTTTTCTAAAATCAATTAATCTTGATTTTAAAGATTAAATTGTTTTTATTTTATTTTATTTTTGTTTTGTATCTGTGCTACTAATCTTTTCTCTGAAGTTGTATGCAAAGCAGTGCTTTTCTAAGGAGAAGCGAACGAATTGCTCAAAGAGAGAAGGAAAGAAAAAGGGCACAGACAACTCCCATTCCAGTAGCTGAAACCCTATCACTGGAAATACCAGAGATGGCTGCTCCTAATCAGAATGTTGATCCTCGGATGAACACCATTCTCACGCCTATCTTTAACAGGCCCAATGCTGGAATTGTTCCACCAGAACTTGGGAACAATCAATGGGAGCTCAAGTCCAACATCATTCAGTTGGCTGAGAGAGAAAAATATGGATGAGAGGACAATGAAGATCCTCACAGATTCGTTGACAGATTTTTACGAATCTGTGACTCCACCAAGCCTCCACACGTCTCTGATGATGCAATACGATTGAGACTTTTTCCTTTTTCTGTTAAGGGAAAAGCTCTTGATTGGGTGGAAAGACAACCTGCTGACAGCATCATTTCTTGGGAAAACTTGTCTGAAAAATTCTTTGCAGAGTTCTTCCCCATGGAGAAATACAACAACATGGTGAATGATATCATATCCTTCAAACATCAAATGGGAGAGACCATCTGCGCTTCTTGGAATAGATTCAAGGCCCTCATGAGAAAGGTTCCTCATTATAACCTATCTCAAGGGGACCAAGTGAGAATCTTTTTCAATGGTTGTCTATCGGAAACGAAACTGGTTATTAATACTGCAGCAGGCGGTTCTTTGGGTGATAAGCTAGCTTCAGAGTCATATCATCTGATTGACAAGTTAGCTAAAAATGAGAATGAGACATCTTCAAGGACAGGAAAAAGGGAAGTAGTGCCACTCAATGATAATAATGCAATGCTGGCAGAGCAAAAGTTGTTATCACAACAGATGTCTAATCTGAATGCAAAGTTTGAGAGGATGCAGCTTTCTAAAGTTCAAGCTAATGCAGTTGTTTTTTACTGTGAATACTGTCATGAAGATCATGACACCAATGCTTGTCCTACATTGATGTCTTCTGATTCTTCTCAACAGGTGCAGGTAAATGGCATTTGGTATGATCAGCGCCCTAATCAGCAAAATTTCTCAAGAAATAATTCCGCTGGCGGTAATAGCTACCAAAGGAAGAGTTATCAAGGTACTGGTTTAGATATGAAGTCTGACAACTATCTAAAGCCACCACCTATTCCACAAAGAGAGCCTTCTGACCTGGAGCGTTTAGTAGGAACATTAGCACAAAGTACTAACGCTTTCATGGAAGAGAGTAAGGCTAATCAAAAAAGTACCAATGCTTTCATTGAGGAAAGTAGAGTTGAGTCCAGGAATACTAAAGCTTCAATCAAGAACCTGGAATATCAGGTTGGTCAACTTGCACAACAGCTATCTGATAGAGCTACAGGTACCTTTCCTGGTAATAATACTACCAATCCCAAGGAAAATTGTATGGCAGTTATAACTAGAAGCGGGAAAGTGGTGGCATCCCCACCAAAACCTATAGAACAGGAAGAAAAGGTTGAACAGGAGGAGAAGTCTGAAAAAGAAGCTGAAAAGTCTCCTGAAATATTGAAACCGGCTGATAATGTGAAGGAGCAATCTACTCTTCCGAAATAAAAATTTGAACTTAGTGAAGAATACCTTATGAAAATGGCACCTTATCCTGGAAGGTTGAAGCCAGAATTGAAAGCAAAAAGCTATGACAGATTTCTTGATATTTTCAAGAAGTTGCATGTGAACATTCCATTTGCTGAAGCATTGGCTAATATGCCAAATTATGCAAAATTCATGAAAGATCTCCTTTCCAGGAAGCATAAACTACAAGAATGTCAGACAGTTGCACTTACTGAGAAGTGCAGTGCTATTATCACTAGGAAGTTTCCTCCTAAACTTCGTGATCCTGGAAGCTTCAACATTGAAATTGAAATCGGAGATACAAAGATTGGCAAAACTTTGTGTGATTTGGGGGCAAGCATTAATCTGATGCCCTTATCTGTCTGTAAAGCCTTGGGGATTACTGAATTGAAGCCTACTTTGGTTTCTCTTCAGCTTGCTGATAGATCCTTAAGGAAGCCAAGTGGTATAGTCGAAGATGTCCTTGTAAAAATTGACAAGTTCATCTTTCCGGCTGATTTTATTGTGCTTGATATGGAGGTAGAAAATGAAATGCCTCTCATATTGGGTAGACCTTTCCTGGCCACAGCCCGTGCAATGATTGATGTAGAGCAGGGAAAACTGGTGCTAAGGATGAATGAAGACACAATCACTGTCAATGTCTTTGATGCAATGAAAAGACCATATGATGATAGTGAGTGTTTCAAAATTAATGTCTTAGAAGAGGTGGTACATGAAGATAAAACTCCCTTGCAAGAATTGACTGTTGAATTGCAAGAGAGAGATCATATCCCTTTTGAGGAAGACATTAAAGCTGCTGATGAGTTCCTTGAACAGAAGAAATCTAACAAAGAAATAGGTGCTCCTAAAGTTGATCTTAAGGAGTTACCTCCTACTCTAAAGTACATGTTCCTGGGGGATAATGAAACATATCCAGTGATCATAAATAACAGGTTATCTGCTGATGATGAGAAGAAGCTGAAACAAGTTCTTTTAAAGCACAAGACTGCTTTAGGATGGTCCATGGCTGATCTAAAAGGTATAAGTCCTTCCTTCTGTACGCATAAAATTCTCATGGAGAATGATATCAAACCTGTAAGGCAGCCTCGGAGGAGATTAAACCCCATGATGAAAGAAGTAGTGAGAAAAGAAGTGGTCAAACTTCTTGATGCATGTATGATTTATTCAATATCAGATACCGCATGGGTAAGCCCTGTACAAACCGTGCCTAAGAAAGGGGGTGTCACTGTGGTGAAGAATGATAAGGATGAGCTAATCTCTATCAGGACAATTACTGGCTGGCGGATGTGTGTCGACTATAGAAGGCTTAATGAAGCAACAAGGAAGGATCATTTTCCTCTTCCTTTTGTGGATCAAATGCTAGAAAGGTTGGCGGGTCATTCTTATTATTGTTTTCTAGATGGATACAGTGGCTATAATCAAGTTGCAGTGACTCCTGAAGATCAGGAGAAGACAGCATTCACTTGTCTTTTTGGCGTTTTTGCCTATAGGAGGATGTCGTTTGGACTATGCAATGCACCTGCTACTTTTCAGAGATGCATGTTATCAATTTTCTCGGATATGGTAGAAAAGTTCTTGGAGGTATTCATGGATGACTTTTCGGTCTTTGGCTCTTGTTTTGATGATTGCTTATGCAATTTGTCTAAGGTACTGAAAAGATGCCAAGAGACAAACCTGGTTCTCAACTGGGAGAAATGTCACTTCATGGTCCAAGAAGGCATTGTGCTTGGACACAAAATTTCAAAGGAAGGTATAGAAGTTGATAGAGAAAAACTGATGCTCATTGAAAAACTACCTCCTCCAATTAATGTTAATGGAGTGAGAAGTTTCCTTGGTCATGCTGGCTTTTATAGAAGATTCATCAAGGATTTCTCTAAAATTGCCAAGCCACTAAGTCAACTTCTAATGAAAGACAATGAGTTTGTTTTCAATGATGCTTGCCTTAAAGCATTTAATTTGCTAAAGGAAAAGCTCACTACTGCTCCTGTCTTGATATCTCCTGATTGGAATATGCCGTTTGAATTGATGTGTGACGCTAGTGATCTTGCTATTGGTGTTGTTCTTGGGCAGAGAAGAAACAAACTGTTGCATGTAATTTACTATGCTAGCAAAGTTCTGAATGAAGCACAGGTGAATTATGCAACAACAGAGAAGGAGATGCTTACTGTGGTCTATGCACTTGATAAATTTAGACCATATCTCCTCGGTGCCAAGACCATCATCTTCACTGATCACGCGGCCATAAAATATTTGATCTCTAAACAAGATGCCAAACCACGACTGCTAAGGTGGATGTTGTTGTTCCAAGAATTTGATTTGGAAATAAAAGACAAGTCGGGGATGGAGAATAAAATTGCTGATCACTTGTCAAGAATTCGAGAGAAGAACCTGCAAGATGATCCTGCCATAGAGATCAAGGATTCTTTTCCGGATGAACAAGTTCTTACAATCTCTTTGAATTTGACTGAAAAGCCAATTTTTGCATTGCATGTAGAACCTTGGTTTGCTGATTTTGTCAATTTTAAAGTAATCAAGAAAATACCTCCTAATTTCACAAAGCAACAAGTGAAAAAGTTCTTATATGATGCAAGGAGGTATGTATGGGATGATCCATTTCTGTATTTCCAATGTGTTGATGGAATCTTGAGAAGATGCGTATCAGAGTTGGAAACTGTAAGAACCTGCACCGTTAATTAAGGTAATTAGTAAGTTAATTATGATAATTAGGAAATAATTCCATAATTGACCCTAATAATTATTAATGGGCTTGATAATTATACTTAGTGAGTAAAAATGCTGAAAGTCGCTTTTCGGAAGAAAAGCGCAGATACCGGTTCTGCTACTCGGTATAAATGCGTACCGGAAAAGTATCCCGGAAAATTATAACGAATGCATGATAATTACTAGAATATTATGTAGGACTTGTAAAACAAGTTTCAAGTCAAAATGACGTAACCTGATGCCAGAACTGATACTGGCTATGGAAAAGCGCGTACCGGAAAGGTGCTCCGAAAAATAAAATAAAAATATGACAAATCTTAGAAAAATGCGTAGGTCTAGAATCCGAAGTTTGGGATCAATATCTTTTACTTTGCGATTAAGGCTAATACTGCGCGTGTATGGCCTTGTGCCTATAAATAGGCACATTAGCACAAAACCCTAGGCATTTTTTATTACACCTACGTAGAGGGTTTTGGCTGCTGCTGCCACTCCCCTTCTTCTTCTTCTTCTTCTTCTTCTTCTTCTTCTTCTTCTTCTTCTCTTCTTCTTCCTTCTTCTTTCCTTAGCCAAGTGATCACCTTTCATGCTTGTTTAAACATTTGTGAAGGTGAGATAATCTTGGGGCTGCATTGTGGCCATCATTCTGAGTTGAGAGGTAGTTAGTGAGCATGAGTTTGAAGCTTTAGTAATGGCTACTTTGTGGTAGTCATTGTGAGCTTCAAAGTGCCTTCTTGTGGTGCAAGAACCCACCTTGAAGTGCCATTTTCGTGCTCCTACTTAGGCTGAGTGTGAGGAACCTTGGGAGAGCTCCAAGAGCACAACTTGCCTCTGTTTTGAACTTTGGTAAGTTACCTCACCATGATCATGAGTTTATGATGCTTAAAGTTGATGTCTTGGCCATGTTTAATGAGTAAACAAGAGGGTATAAGGTATATGAACCTAAAATGAACTAAAGATGCATGCTTTAACGTGTACATGTATTAAAAGTTGGACCTTTGGGATGGATATTCACGAAATGCAGAAACTGCATTCTGTCGTGAGATATCCGGATATTTGTCGAACAGATATCCGGATATCAGTATCCGGATATGGTATCCGGATATTGATATCCGGATATGGGATCTGGGTATCCGGATATGACATATCCGGATATGTCCAGTGTGATATCCGGATATGGCATATCCAGATATGCCCCTTCTGATATCCGGATATCCTGGGTTCTGCGCAGACAGTAGCTTTACTGTATGAACAGTAAGCTATTAAGTGTGTGTGGACCCTAGTTTAAGGAAGTTGAACTTCTGTAATAAATGAACTAAGTCAGAATCATATGATTAAGGGCTTATGGCTTTGTTGGAAGCCTTAAGACGTAAAACGTAAAGGAAAGACGTAGTCTTTGAGTTGTATGCTTGTGATGCATTTATATTGACTTGTTAATGGTCCATATCAGATTGTGATACTGCTGTTTGTGGACTAGTGAGTGGTTGGACTCTTGGCTTGGATAGCTAGCTTGCAAGGTAAGCTTTCGTGTCCTCGGTTTAGCCATTTTGATGTTCCACCATGTCCCATGGGGATGGGTTTATGCATGCTGTGTTACATGCTTTGATTATTTTGGAAATGCTGTTGAGCTGTTTATATGTAATGAGCTTTTATGATATGCATGTGTTGTCCACCTAGACGGCAATCCTGAGTATGTAGTACATACAAGATGGAGAAGCATGTGGGTGAGCTGCAGGTAGTATCCATGTACTCATGTAGGCATAGACGTATTCCTACATTTCTCTGGCCAGTAGATTTGAAAGCACACATGACATGATTAATTGCCGCATCGCATGATTTTAGAACTTATACTGTAATATTGTTTTTAGAACTTATATTACGCATGTAAGTGAGCTTGGGGTGAAGACTCCTTGAGGACCCCTTGTCTTACTGAGATTTCTTGTTAGAGATCTCACCCCATGTTTGGGGACGCTTATTTCAGGATCAGGTAATGTTGAGGGCTCAGGTGGCAGGAGGCCAGAGTTGAGCTGATTGATGATATGCTGACTGCTGTTATGCTATTTCTACTTTTGTTTATGTTTTCTGCTTTAATTATGTTAAGTTTATGTTGAGACTATTTGTGGGCATTGTTGCCTTATTTGGTGAGCATGGGGTTTGTCCATGCCACATGATTGTTATCGTCATTTTATGTTAATGTTGTAATTAAAGTATCAGGATGTTGACCCAGGCTACTTGTGTAGTCCTGTGGCTTTAGATACTCACTTATTATATTTATGTACGAGGTATTCAGTTAGTTGTCTTGCAATTTACATACAGGCAGTATTTTATGAAATTGATTAAGTAATCAAGTTGGCTAAGGTTAATGACGTCATAATTGAATTAAAGAAAAAGTTATTCCGCATTTTAATTAAGCGTGGCTTAATACGATAGTATGTTAACAATCCGGGTTAACACGGGCTGTTACATTTTATGGTATCAGAGCAGCACTTTCTAGGGAAAAGCCTGTATGTATTGCAATAACTTAGGATGTTTCGTTGCGTGTCTACTTCGCGTTCTCTCTGATTGGTGTGTATTATGATAATGCATATGTGACCACATGGCGTGGGCCTGATCAACTCATTCTTTGTGTAACTTATGCAGAGTCATGGTGCCACCAAGGAGGAACCCTAGTACGAGCGAGGATCAATCGGATCCTATCCTGGCTGCATTAGCTGAGATGCAGGCGGCCCGACTAGCCGACCAGGAAGCCACGAGGCTGGCAAACCAGGCGATGCTGGACGCTATCAGAGATGCGAACAGGCGAGCCACTGCTGAGGTTCTGTAGGAGAACCGGATGGCCAACATGACGATGATGAGGGTTATGTTGGAGGAGTTGAGGGCTGGTCCTGCTGCGGGCCAGGGTCCTCCACCACCTCCACCGCCGCCACCGCCTCCACCTCCGCCTAGTCAACAGGAGGACACCCAGAGCCAGATGGGTGAGGGTAGTCATTTGACGGGGGCTTTGCAAACCATACACGTATTTGCTGAGGATCGTGACGAGATCGACCGCAGGCTGAATGCTTTCCGCAAGCATAAGCCACCTTCTTTCGACGGATCTTATGATCCCATTGCTGCTGCCAGATGGCTACAGGCGTTGGACAAGATCTTCCGGATCATGCAGTGTGCCGATCCGCAGAAGCTGATGTTTGCCACTTACATGCTGGAGGGCGAGGCCCATGAGTGGTGGACCAACACTTCTCACGTCTATGAGATGTAGGGCCGTGTGATGACGTGGCCGTTCTTCGAGGAGTGTTTTCTGGGTCAGTATTTCCCGTATGATGCACAGGAGAGGAAGCAAGGGGAGTTTGACCGTTTGGTTCAGGGCTCATTGTCAGTTGACGAGTACCTGGCCAAGTTTAATGAGCTGGTCAAGTTCTCTCATTTCCGCATGGCGAGGCCTACTCCTACATTCTTGGCGGCCAAGTTCCGGAGGGGACTTAATGAGGATATTGCTGGACACCTCGCTGGTTCTGCTTCGAGAGACTTCGGAGCGTTGGTGCAGCAGTGCCACGACATCGAGGACTACTGCCGGGCGAGTCAGGCCAAGAGGGCCAAGGTTGAGGTGCCACAGAGCGCTGGTGGTTCTACTCCCTGGAAGAACAAGAACTTTGCCAACAAGGGCAAGGGCAAACCACCGTTGGCGGCTAAGCAAGCGCCAAACCAGTTCAGAAAGACTGCCGCTCCGGGGAACGCCGCTAGACCTCCTGCTCCCAGATGTTCTGGATGCGGGAAGTCACATTTTGGGCCGTGCTCTACCGGTCAGCTGATTTGCTTCCAGTGTGGCAAGGAGGGCCACTACTCCAGAGATTGCCCGACGGCGAGAGTTGCGACAGTGCAGGCTGTGCCGCTACAGATGGTTCCTACTGGGGCACCAGCCGTGCCACCTACTACCGGACGAGTCTACACTCTCGATCGTCAGCAGTCGGACAGAGCTCCGAAGCTGGTCAGAGGTACTGTTACCATAGGTGGATCAACTGTTGATGTGTTATTTGATTCCGGGGCAATGCACTCTTTTGTTGCTACCCCTATTGCTGTGGGGCTTGAGTTGCCCAGTGATGTGCTTTCTCCACCGATGCGGGTTACCACCGCCACCGGAGAAAAATGTTTGACCTCCACTGTTCATCGCGATGTAGCGTTTCAGTGGGATAGCCGTGACTTCTCGGTAGATCTGATAGGATTACCGATGGCCAACCTTCAGATTATTTTGGGCATGGATTGGTTGTCCAGAAACTGTGCAATGATTGACTGTTGTGCCAAGAAAGTGGTGATGTCTCCGGGTGGGTCCACGGCCAGTTCCTCACCGTTCATTTCAGTCCTGCAGGCGAGGAGGGCCTTGAGAGCAGGGGCATTTGGCTATGTCATGTTGGGAGGTTTGGTGAGTGGGACACAGGAGGATCTCACTGGCATTCCTGTGGTGAAGGAGTTCCTCGAGGTGTTTCCTGAGGAGATTCCTGAGTTTCCACCACAGAGGGAGATAGAGTTCTCAATAGATTTATTGCCTGGTGTGGGGCCTATCTCGTTGGCTCCATACCGGATGTCGCCACCAGAGTTGGCGGAGCTGAAGAAGCATATCGAGGAGCTTTCAGCAAAAGACTTTATTCGGCCGAGTGTGTCTCCCTGGGGAGCACCGGTTATATTTGTGAAAAAGAAGGATGGGACCATGCGGTTGTGCACCGACTACAGACAGTTGAACAAGGTGACAATCAAGAACAAGTATCCTCTTCCACGCATTGACGATTTGCTGGATCAGCTCAGGGGTGCTTGTGTGTATTCCAAGATTGATCTCCGGTCCGGTTACCATCAGATACGGGTAAAGCCGGAGGATGTCCCAAAGACAGCGTTTCGCTCAAGGTACGGGCACTACGAGTACTTGGTGATCCCGTTTGGACTCACCAATGCACCCGCAGTGTTTATGGACTACATGAACAGGATTTTCCAACCGTACCTGGATCAGTTTGTGATCGTCTTCATTGACGACATCTTGATCTACTCCAAGACGGAGGAGGAGCATACCGAGCACTTGAAGATTGTGTTGCAAGTGCTAAAAGAGAAAAAGCTTTATGCTAAGCCGTCGAAATGCGAGTTTTGGCTCAAGGCGGTGAAATTTCTGGGTCATGTAATTTCTGCTAATGGAGTTGCAGTTGATCCTAACAAGATTGAGGCCGTGATGGACTGGGAGAGGCCCAAGACGGTTACAGAAGTGAGAAGCTTCTTGGGTTTGGCAGGTTACTATCGGAGGTTCATAGAAGGATTTTCCAAGATGGTGCTACCGATGACTCGCCTTACCCGAAAGGAGACTCCATTCGTGTGGACACATGAGTGTGAGGAGTGTTTCCAGGAGTTAAAGGAGAGACTGACTACTGCTCCTGTGTTAGTCCTTCCTGATCCTGCGGAGCAATTCGAATTATACTGCGATGCCTCTGGTAAAGGACTAGGCTGTGTGTTGATGCAGAAAGGGAAAGCTGTTGCTTACGCTTCAAGACAGTTGAAACCTCATGAGGAGAACTACCCGACTCACGACTTGGAGTTGGCAGCCATTGTTTTTGCTTTCAAGATTTGGAGGCATTACCTGTTTGGCATGAAGTTTGCTGTATTCAGTGATCACAAGAGCCTGAAGTATCTGTTTGACCAGAAGGAGTTGAACATGAGACAGCGTAGATGGATGGAGTTTTTGAAGGACTACGACTTCGAGTTGAGGTATCACCCTGGCAAGGCCAATGTGGTAGCCGATGCTTTGAGTCGGAAATCCGTGAGCTTATCCAGTTTAATGATGAACGACTACGAGGTGATCGAGAAGTTCAGAGACTTGAGAGTGAACTCCTTGTTTGGGGGTGCACTGCTTGAGATGGAAACAACAGAAGTGATTAATGAGCTAATGGAGAAGATCAAAGAGGCGCAAGTGCAAAGGGAGTGCCTCGACTATGTGAAAAACCAGGACGGTGTGTCTTGGAATGAGGACGGATTGCTGCTGTTCCAGAAGAGGATTGTTATTCCTCGAGGGCCGTTGACCGAAGAGGTTATGACAGAGGCTCATAAAGGCCTGTTCACTATCCACCCTGGTGCCACAAAAATGTACCAGGACTTAAAAAGAAATTTTTGGTGGCCGGGCATGAAGAAGGACATAGCGGTCTACGTGTCCAAATGTCTTATTTGCCAGAAAGTGAAGATCGAGCACCAGAAACCGTCTGGTAAACTTCAAACTCTGGAGATTCCACAGTGGAAGTGGGAGAGTATTTCCATGGACTTCGTGGTGGGATTGCCTAAAACTCAGGCTGTTTGTGACTCTATCTGGGTCATTGTGGACAGATTGACCAAGTCTGCCCATTTTCTTCCAGTGAAGGTGAGCTTCACTACAGAGCAGTTGGCCAAACTATATGTCCGTGAGATTGTGAGGCTTCACGGGGTGCCCGAGAGTATCATCAGTGATAGGGACCCGAAGTTCACATCTCGGTTCTGGGAGGCGCTGCAGGAGGCTTTTGGTACGCAGTTGAGATTGAGTACCGCCTATCACCCTCAGACTGACGGACAGACTGAGCGGACCATCCAGACATTGGAGGACATGTTGAGAGCTTGCACATTGGAGCAGGGTTCTGCATGGGATAGGTACCTTCCGTTGGTAGAATTCTCGTACAACAACAGTTTTCATGCTAGTCTGGGCATGGCACCCTACGAGGCGCTATATGGTAGGAGGTGTCGGACTCCTACCTGCTGGTCTGAGGTTGGAGATAAAGAGCTATTTGGCTTGGACTTTGTCCAAGATACTACCTAGCAGATCCAGATGATCAGGGAAAAGTTGAAGCAGGCGCAGAATCGCCAGAAAAGCTACTATGATGTCAAGCATCGATCGCTGGAGTTCAGTGAGGGTGAGCACGTGTTTGTGAAACTTTCACCTGTCACCGGTGTTGGACGGGCACTCGGAGTGAGGAAGTTGAGCCCTCGGTTCATTGGGCCCTACCAGATCCTTGGTAGAGTAGGACCAGTTGCCTATCGACTCGCCTTACCTCCGAACCTAGCCAACATCCACGACGTGTTTCACGTGTCTCAGCTTCGAAAGTACATAGCAGATCCTTCGCACGTGGTGCAGCCGGATGACGTGGAGGTTTGGGAGAACCTAAAGACTCCCGTCGGACCACTCAAGATTCTCGATCGAGGCGAGAAACAACTTAGGAGCAAGATCATTCCGATGGTCAAGGTGCAGTGGACTGGGCGTAGTCCCGAGGAGTGCACATGGGAGCGAGAGGATGAGCTTCTCCGACAGTATCCCGACTTTCGAGACAGGTATGTTTCTGATTTTGAGGACAAAATCCTTAAAAAGGTGGGTGAATGTAAGAACCCGCACCGTTAATTAAGGTAATTAGTAAGTTAATTATGATAATTAGGAAATAATTCCATAATTGACCCTAATAATTATTAATGGGCTTGATAATTATACTTAGTGAGTAAAAATGCTGAAATTCGCTTTTCGGAAGAAAAGCGCAGATACCGGTTCTGCTACTCGGTATAAATGCGTACCGGAAAAGTATCCCGGAAAATTATAACAAACGCATGATAATTACTAGAATATTATGTAGGACTTGTAAAACAAGTTTCAAGTCAAAATGACGTAACCTGATGCCAGAACTGATACTGGCTATGGAAAAGTGCGTACCGGAAAGGTGCTTCGAAAAATAAAATAAAAATATGACAAATCTTAGAAAAATGCGTAGGTCTAGAATCCGAAGTTTGGGATCAATATCTTTTACTTTGCGATTAAGGCTAATACTGCGCGTGTATGGCCTTGTGCCTATAAATAGGCACATTAGCACAAAACCCTAGGCATTTTTTATTACACCTACGTAGAGGGTTTTGGCTGCTGCTGCCACTCCCCTTCTTCTTCTTCTTCTTCTTCTTCTTCTTCTCCTTCTTCTTCTCCTTCTTCTTCTTCTTCCTTCTTCTTTCCTTAGCCAAGTGATCACCTTTCATGCTTGTTTAAACATTTGTGAAGGTGAGATAATCTTGGGGCTGCATTGTGGCCATCATTCTGAGTTGAGAGGTAGTTAGTGAGCATGAGTTTGAAGCTTTAGTAATGGCTACTTTGTGGTAGTCATTGTGAGCTTCAAAGTGCCTTCTTGTGGTACAAGAACCCACCTTGAAGTGCCATTTTCGTGCTCCTACTTAGGCTGAGTGTGAGGAACCTTGGGAGAGCTCCAAGAGCACAACTTGCCTCTGTTTTGAACTTTGGTAAGTTACCTCACCATGATCATGAGTTTATGATGCTTAAAGTTGATGTCTTGGCCATGTTTAATGAGTAAACAAGAGGGTATAAGGTATATGAACCTAAAATGAACTAAAGATGCATGCTTTAACGTGTACATGTATTAAAAGTTGGACCTTTGGGATGGATATTCACGAAATGCAGAAACTGCATTCTGTCGTGAGATATCCGGATATTTGTCGAACAGATATCCGGATATCAGTATCCGGATATGGTATCCGGATATTGATATCCGGATATGGGATCTGGGTATCCGGATATGACATATCCGGATATGTCCAGTGTGATATCCGGATATGGCATATCCGAATATGCCCCTTCTGATATCCGGATATCCTGGGTTCTGCGCAGACAGTAGCTTTACTGTATGAACAGTAAGCTATTAAGTGTGTGTGGACCCTAGTTTAAGGAAGTTGAACTTCTGTAATAAATGAACTAAGTCAGAATCATATGATTAAGGGCTTATGGCTTTGTTGGAAGCCTTAAGACGTAAAACGTAAAGGAAAGGCGTAGTCTTTGAGTTGTATGCTTGTGATGCATTTATATTGACTTGTTAATGGTCCATATCAGATTGTGATACTGCTGTTTGTGGACTAGTGAGTGGTTGGACTCTTGGCTTGGATAGCTAGCTTGCAAGGTAAGCTTTCGTGTCCTCGGTTTAGCCATTTTGATGTTCCACCATGTCCCATGGGGATGGGTTTATGCATGCTGTGTTACATGCTTTGATTATTTTGGAAATGCTGTTGAGCTGTTTATATGTAATGAGCTTTTATGATATGCATGTGTTGTCCACCTAGACGGCAATCCTGAGTATGTAGTACATACAAGATGGAGAAGCATGTGGGTGAGGTGCAGGTAGTATCCATGTACTCATGTAGGCATAGACGTATTCCTACATTTCTCTGGCCAGTAGATTTGAAAGCACACATGACATGATTAATTGCTGCATCGCATGATTTTAGAACTTATACTGTAATATTGTTTTTAGAACTTATATTACGCATGTAAGTGAGCTTGGGGTGGAGACTCCTTGAGGACCCCTTGTCTTACTGAGATTTCTTGTTAGAGATCTCACCCCACGTTTGGGGACGCTTATTTCAGGATCAGGTAATGTTGAGGGCTCAGGTGGCAGGAGGCCAGAGTTGAGCTGATTGATGATATGCTGACTGCTGTTATGCTATTTCTACTGTTGTTTATGTTTTCTGCTTTAATTATGTTAAGTTTATGTTGAGACTATTTGTGGGCATTGTTGCCTTATTTGGTGAGCATGGGGTTTGTCCATGCCACATGATTGTTATCGT
This sequence comes from Gastrolobium villosum, assembly GCA_032173675.1. Lineage (NCBI taxonomy): Eukaryota > Viridiplantae > Streptophyta > Magnoliopsida > Fabales > Fabaceae > Gastrolobium > Gastrolobium villosum. The sequence continues at coordinate 12,442 of JAVKPL010008767.1, read as the reverse complement.
CATTTTATGTTAATGTTGTAATTAAAGTATCAGGATGTTGACCCAGGCTACTTGTGTAGTCCTGTGGCTTTAGATACTCACTTATTATATTTATGTACGAGGTATTCAGTTAGTTGTCTTGCAATTTACATACAGGCAGTATTTTATGAAATTGATTAAGTAATCAAGTTGGCTAAGGTTAATGACGTCATAATTGAATTAAAGAAAAAGTTATTCCGCATTTTAATTAAGCGTGGCTTAATACGATAGTATGTTAACAATCCGGGTTAACACGGGCTGTTACATTTTATGGTATCAGAGCACTTTCTAGGGAAAAGCCTGTATGTATTGCAATAACTTAGGATGTTTCGTTGCGTGTCTACTTCGCGTTCTCTCTGATTGGTGTGTATTATGATAATGCATATATGACCACATGGCGTGGGCCTGATCAACTCATTCTTTGTGTAACTTATGCAGAGTCATGGTGCCACCAAGGAGGAACCCTAGTACGAGCGAGGATCAATCGGATCCTATCCTGGCTGCATTAGCTGAGATGCAGGCGGCCCGACTAGCCGACCAGGAAGCCACGAGGCTGGCAAACCAGGCGATGCTGGACGCTATCAGAGATGCGAACAGGCGAGCCACTGCTGAGGTTCTGTAGGAGAACCGGATGGCCAACATGACGATGATGAGGGTTATGTTGGAGGAGTTGAGGGCTGGTCCTGCTGCGGGCCAGGGTCCTCCACCACCTCCACCGCCGCCACCGCCTCCACCTCCGCCTAGTCAACAGGAGGACACCCAGAGCCAGATGGGTGAGGGTAGTCATTTGACGGGGGCTTTGCAAACCATACACGTATTTGCTGAGGATCGTGACGAGATCGACCGCAGGCTGAATGCTTTCCGCAAGCATAAGCCACCTTCTTTCGACGGATCTTATGATCCCATTGCTGCTGCCAGATGGCTACAGGCGTTGGACAAGATCTTCCGGATCATGCAGTGTGCCGATCCGCAGAAGCTGATGTTTGCCACTTACATGCTGGAGGGCGAGGCCCATGAGTGGTGGACCAACACTTCTCACGTCTATGAGATGTAGGGCCGTGTGATGACGTGGCCGTTCTTCGAGGAGTGTTTTCTGGGTCAGTATTTCCCGTATGATGCACAGGAGAGGAAGCAAGGGGAGTTTGACCGTTTGGTTCAGGGCTCATTGTCAGTTGACGAGTACCTGGCCAAGTTTAATGAGCTGGTCAAGTTCTCTCATTTCCGCATGGCGAGGCCTACTCCTACATTCTTGGCGGCCAAGTTCCGGAGGGGACTTAATGAGGATATTGCTGGACACCTCGCTGGTTCTGCTTCGAGAGACTTCGGAGCGTTGGTGCAGCAGTGCCACGACATCGAGGACTACTGCCGGGCGAGTCAGGCCAAGAGGGCCAAGGTTGAGGTGCCACAGAGCGCTGGTGGTTCTACTCCCTGGAAGAACAAGAACTTTGCCAACAAGGGCAAGGGCAAACCACCGTTGGCGGCTAAGCAAGCGCCAAACCAGTTCAGAAAGACTGCCGCTCCGGGGAACGCCGCTAGACCTCCTGCTCCCAGATGTTCTGGATGCGGGAAGTCACATTTTGGGCCGTGCTCTACCGGTCAGCTGATTTGCTTCCAGTGTGGCAAGGAGGGCCACTACTCCAGAGATTGCCCGACGGCGAGAGTTGCGACAGTGCAGGCTGTGCCGCTACAGATGGTTCCTACTGGGGCACCAGCCGTGCCACCTACTACCGGACGAGTCTACACTCTCGATCGTCAGCAGTCGGACAGAGCTCCGAACCTGGTCAGAGGTACTGTTACCATAGGTGGATCAACTGTTGATGAGTTATTTGATTCCGGGGCAATGCACTCTTTTGTTGCTACCCCTATTGCTGTGGGGCTTGAGTTGCCCAGTGATGTGCTTTCTCCACCGATGCGGGTTACCACCGCCACCGGAGAAAAATGTTTGACCTCCACTGTTCATCGCGATGTAGCGTTTCAGTGGGATAGCCGTGACTTCTCGGTAGATCTGATAGGATTACCGATGGCCAACCTTCAGATTATTTTGGGCATGGATTGGTTGTCCAGAAACTGTGCAATGATTGACTGTTGTGCCAAGAAAGTGGTGATGTCTCCGGGTGGGTCCACAGCCAGTTCCTCACCGTTCATTTCAGTCCTGCAGGCGAGGAGGGCCTTGAGAGCAGGGGCATTTGGCTATGTCATGTTGGGAGGTTTGGTGAGTGGGACACAGGAGGATCTCACTGGCATTCCTGTGGTGAAGGAGTTCCTCGAGGTGTTTCCTGAGGAGATTCCTGAGTTTCCACCACAGAGGGAGATAGAGTTCTCAATAGATTTATTGCCTGGTGTGGGGCCTATCTCGTTGGCTCCATACCGGATGTCGCCACCAGAGTTGGCGGAGCTGAAGAAGCATATCGAGGAGCTTTCAGCAAAAGACTTTATTCGGCCGAGTGTGTCTCCCTGGGGAGCACCGGTTATATTTGTGAAAAAGAAGGATGGGACCATGCGGTTGTGCACCGACTACAGACAGTTGAACAAGGTGACAATCAAGAACAAGTATCCTCTTCCACGCATTGACGATTTGCTGGATCAGCTCAGGGGTGCTTGTGTGTATTCCAAGATTGATCTCCGGTCCGGTTACCATCAGATACGGGTAAAGCCGGAGGATGTCCCAAAGACAGCGTTTCGCTCAAGGTACGGGCACTACGAGTACTTGGTGATCCCGTTTGGACTCACCAATGCACCCGCAGTGTTTATGGACTACATGAACAGGATTTTCCAACCGTACCTGGATCAGTTTGTGATCGTCTTCATTGACGACATCTTGATCTACTCCAAGACGGAGGAGGAGCATACCGAGCACTTGAAGATTGTGTTGCAAGTGCTAAAAGAGAAAAAGCTTTATGCTAAGCCGTCGAAATGCGAGTTTTGGCTCAAGGCGGTGAAATTTCTGGGTCATGTAATTTCTGCTAATGGAGTTGCAGTTGATCCTAACAAGATTGAGGCCGTGATGGACTGGGAGAGGCCCAAGACGGTTACAGAAGTGAGAAGCTTCTTGGGTTTGGCAGGTTACTATCGGAGGTTCATAGAAGGATTTTCCAAGATGGTGCTACCGACGACTCGCCTTACCCGAAAGGAGACTCCATTCGTGTGGACACATGAGTGTGAGGAGTGTTTCCAGGAGTTAAAGGAGAGACTGACTACTGCTCCTGTGTTAGTCCTTCCTGATCCTGCGGAGCAATTCGAATTATACTGCGATGCCTCTGGTAAAGGACTAGGCTGTGTGTTGATGCAGAAAGGGAAAGCTGTTGCTTACGCTTCAAGACAGTTGAAACCTCATGAGGAGAACTACCCGACTCACGACTTGGAGTTGGCAGCCATTGTTTTTGCTTTCAAGATTTGGAGGCATTACCTGTTTGGCATGAAGTTTGCTGTATTCAGTGATCACAAGAGCCTGAAGTATCTGTTTGACCAGAAGGAGTTGAACATGAGACAGCGTAGATGGATGGAGTTTTTGAAGGACTACGACTTCGAGTTGAGGTATCACCCTGGCAAGGCCAATGTGGTAGCCGATGCTTTGAGTCGGAAATCCGTGAGCTTATCCAGTTTAATGATGAACGACTACGAGGTGATCGAGAAGTTCAGAGACTTGAGAGTGAACTCCTTGTTTGGGGGTGCACTGCTTGAGATGGAAACAGCAGAAGTGATTAATGAGCTAATGGAGAAGATCAAAGAGGCGCAAGTGCAAAGGGAGTGCCTCGACTATGTGAAAAACCAGGACGGTGTGTCTTGGAATGAGGACGGATTGCTGCTGTTCCAGAAGAGGATTGTTATTCCTCGAGGGCCGTTGACCGAAGAGGTTATGACAGAGGCTCATAAAGGCCTGTTCACTATCCACCCTGGTGCCACAAAAATGTACCAGGACTTAAAAAGAAATTTTTGGTGGCCGGGCATGAAGAAGGACATAGCGATCTACGTGTCCAAATGTCTTATTTGCCAGAAAGTGAAGATCGAGCACCAGAAACCGTCTGGTAAACTTCAACCTCTGGAGATTCCACAGTGGAAGTGGGAGAGTATTTCCATGGACTTCGTGGTGGGATTGCCTAAAACTCAGGCTGTTTGTGACTCTATCTGGGTCATTGTGGACAGATTGACCAAGTCTGCCCATTTTCTTCCAGTGAAGGTGAGCTTCACTACAGAGCAGTTGGCCAAACTATATGTCCGTGAGATTGTGAGGCTTCACGGGGTGCCCGAGAGTATCATCAGTGATAGGGACCCGAAGTTCACATCTCAGTTCTGGGAGGCGCTGCAGGAGGCTTTTGGTACGCAGTTGAGATTGAGTACCGCCTATCACCTTCAGACTGACGGACAGACTGAGCGGACCATCCAGACATTGGAGGACATGTTGAGAGCTTGCACATTGGAGCAGGGTTCTGCATGGGATAGGTACCTTCCGTTGGTAGAATTCTCGTACAACAACAGTTTTCATGCTAGTCTGGGCATGGCACCCTACGAGGCGCTATATGGTAGGAGGTGTCGGACTCCTACCTGCTGGTCTGAGGTTGGAGATAAAGAGCTATTTGGCTTGGACTTTGTCCAAGATACTACCTAGCAGATCCAGATGATCAGGGAAAAGTTGAAGCAGGCGCAGAATCGCCAGAAAAGCTACTATGATGTCAAGCATCGATCGCTGGAGTTCAGTGAGGGTGAGCACGTGTTTGTGAAACTTTCACCAGTCACCGGTGTTGGACGGGCACTCGGAGTGAGGAAGTTGAGCCCTCGGTTCATTGGGCCCTACCAGATCCTTGGTAGAGTAGGACCTGTTGCCTATCGACTCGCCCTGCCTCCGAACCTAGCCAACATCCACGACGTGTTTCACGTGTCTCAGCTTCGAAAGTACATAGCAGATCCTTCGCACGTGGTGCAGCCGGATGACGTGGAGGTTTGGGAGAACCTAAAGACTCCCGTCGGACCACTCAAGATTCTCGATCGAGGCGAGAAACAACTTAGGAGCAAGATCATTCCGATGGTCAAGGTGCAGTGGACTGGGCGTAGTCCCGAGGAGTGCACATGGGAGCGAGAGGATGAGCTTCTCCGACAGTATCCCGACTTTCGAGACAGGTATGTTTCTGATTTTGAGGACAAAATCCTTAAAAAGGTGGGTGAATGTAAGAACCCGCACCGTTAATTAAGGTAATTAGTAACTTAATTATGATAATTAGGAAATAATTCCATAATTGACCCTAATAATTATTAATGGGCTTGATAATTATACTTAGTGAGTAAAAATGCTGAAATTCGCTTTTCGGAAGAAAAGCGCAGATACCGGTTCTGCTACTCGGTATAAATGCGTACCGGAAAAGTATCCCGGAAAATTATAACAAACGCATGATAATTACTAGAATATTATGTAGGACTTGTAAAACAAGTTTCAAGTCAAAATGACGTAACCTGATGCCAGAACTGATACTGGCTATGGAAAAGCGCGTACCGGAAAGGTGCTCCGAAAAATAAAATAAAAATATGACAAATCTTAGAAAAATGCGTAGGTCTAGAATCCGAAGTTTGGGATCAATATCTTTTACTTTGCGATTAAGGCTAATACTGCGCGTGTATGGCCTTGTGCCTATAAATAGGCACATTAGCACAAAACCCTAGGCATTTTTTATTACACCTACGTAGAGGGTTTTGGCTGCTGCTGCCACTCCCCTTCTTCTTCTTCTTCTTCTTCTTCTTCTTCTTCTTCTTATTCTTCTTCACTTCTTCTTTCCTTAGCCAAGTGATCACCTTTCATGCTTGTTTAAACATTTGTGAAGGTGAGATAATCTTGGGGCTGCATTGTGGCCATCATTCTGAGTTGAGAGGTAGTTAGTGAGCATGAGTTTGAAGCTTTAGTAATGGCTACTTTGTGGTAGTCATTGTGAGCTTCAAAGTGCCTTCTTGTGGTACAAGAACCCACCTTGAAGTGCCATTTTCGTGCTCCTACTTAGGCTGAGTGTGAGGAACCTTGGGAGAGCTCCAAGAGCACAACTTGCCTCTGTTTTGAACTTTGGTAAGTTACCTCACCATGATCATGAGTTTATGATGCTTAAAGTTGATGTCTTGGCCATGTTTAATGAGTAAACAAGAGGGTATAAGGTATATGAACCTAAAATGAACTAAAGATGCATGCTTTAACGTGTACATGTATTAAAAGTTGGACCTTTGGGATGGATATTCACGAAATGCAGAAACTGCATTCTGTCGTGAGATATCCGGATATTTGTCGAACAGATATCCGGATATCAGTATCCGGATATGGTATCCGGATATTGATATCCGGATATGGGATCTGGGTATCCGGATATGACATATCCGGATATGTCCAGTGTGATATCCGGATATGGCATATCCGAATATGCCCCTTCTGATATCCGGATATCCTGGGTTCTGCGCAGACAGTAGCTTTACTGTATGAACAGTAAGCTATTAAGTGTGTGTGGACCCTAGTTTAAGGAAGTTGAACTTCTGTAATAAATGAACTAAGTCAGAATCATATGATTAAGGGCTTATGGCTTTGTTGGAAGCCTTAAGACGTAAAACGTAAAGGAAAGGCGTAGTCTTTGAGTTGTATGCTTGTGATGCATTTATATTGACTTGTTAATGGTCCATATCAGATTGTGATACTGCTGTTTGTGGACTAGTGAGTGGTTGGACTCTTGGCTTGGATAGCTAGCTTGCAAGGTAAGCTTTCGTGTCCTCGGTTTAGCCATTTTGATGTTCCACCATGTCCCATGGGGATGGGTTTATGCATGCTGTGTTACATGCTTTGATTATTTTGGAAATGCTGTTGAGCTGTTTATATGTAATGAGCTTTTATGATATGCATGTGTTGTCCACCTAGACGGCAATCCTGAGTATGTAGTACATACAAGATGGAGAAGCATGTGGGTGAGGTGCAGGTAGTATCCATGTACTCATGTAGGCATAGACGTATTCCTACATTTCTCTGGCCAGTAGATTTGAAAGCACACATGACATGATTAATTGCTGCATCGCATGATTTTAGAACTTATACTGTAATATTGTTTTTAGAACTTATATTACGCATGTAAGTGAGCTTGGGGTGGAGACTCCTTGAGGACCCCTTGTCTTACTGAGATTTCTTGTTAGAGATCTCACCCCACGTTTGGGGACGCTTATTTCAGGATCAGGTAATGTTGAGGGCTCAGGTGGCAGGAGGCCAGAGTTGAGCTGATTGATGATATGCTGACTGCTGTTATGCTATTTCTACTGTTGTTTATGTTTTCTGCTTTAATTATGTTAAGTTTATGTTGAGACTATTCTGTTGGCATTGTTGCCTTATTTGGTGAGCATGGGGTTTGTCCATGCCACATGATTGTTATCGTCATTTTATGTTAATGTTGTAATTAAAGTATCAGGATGTTGACCCAGGCTACTTGTGTAGTCCTGTGGCTTTAGATACTCACTTATTATATTTATGTACGAGGTATTCAGTTAGTTGTCTTGCAATTTACATACAGGCAGTATTTTATGAAATTGATTAAGTAATCAAGTTGGCTAAGGTTAATGACGTCATAATTGAATTAAAGAAAAAGTTATTCCGCATTTTAATTAAGCGTGGCTTAATACGATAGTATGTTAACAATCCGGGTTAACACGGGCTGTTACAGAAACCAAGGGAATTTTATGGCATTGTCACAATTCTGATTATGGTGGCCATTTTGGTGGGAATAGAACTGCCCAAAAGGTGCTGCAAAGTGGCTATTATTGGCCTACACTTTTCAAAGATGCCAGAGAATATGTTGAAAAGTGTGAAAGATGCCAGAAGACAGGGAACATTTCCCGTAAAGATGAGATGCCTCTAAACACTATTATGGAGGTAGAATTATTTGATTTATGGGGGATTGACTTCATGGGACCATTCCCATCTTCCTATTCCAACCAATATATTTTGGTAGCTGTTGACTACGTTTCTAAGTGGGTTGAGGCAACAGCTCTTCCTACTAATGATGCCAAGGTGGTTGTGAATTTCCTGCGGAAGAATATTTTTACCAGGTTTGGAGTGCCGAGAGCAATCATAAGTGATGGAGGCTCTCATTTTTGTAATAAGCAGTTTGAGAATCTGTTAGCCAAGTATGGTGTCAGGCATAAGGTTGCTACGCCTTATCATCCGCAGACTAGTGGCCAAGTGGAAGTTTCCAACAGGGAACTGAAGCGAATCCTTGAAAAGACTGTTAGTATTTCTCGGAAGGATTGGTCGAAGAGACTGGATGATGCACTGTGGGCATACCGAACTGCATACAAAACTCCGATAGGAATGTCTCCCTATCAGCTTGTGTATGGGAAAGCTTGTCACTTACCTGTGGAGCTTGAACATAGAGCCTTTTGGGCTATTAAATTCTTGAACTTTGATGCCACAATAGCTCTTGAGAAAAGAAAGTTTCAACTGTTAGAGCTTGATGAGTTCAGGAATTCGGCTTTTGAAAGGTCTAGAATTTACAAAGAAAAGGCCAAGAAGTACCATGATAGCAAGATAATACACAAGGAGTTTGAGCCTGGCCAACAGGTGTTGTTGTAGAACTCCCGATTGAGACTTTTTCCAGGGAAGTTGAAATCCAGGTGGACAGGTCCTTTTGTGGTTAAGAAGGCCTTTCCATATGGCACTGTTGAAATATCTCCCATGGAGGAAGACAGACCCTTCAAGGTCAATGGCTCTAGGTTGAAGTTCTTTCATGGAGGATCAGTGGTGAAACAGGTTGTGGCCTTGCGCCTTAAATCCATTGCAACTTAATGAGGTAACCGTCAGGCTCGGGACGTTAAACACGCGCTAGTTGGGAGGCAACCCAGCATTTCTATCTTCTTATTTTTATTTTTATTTTGTTTTTCAATACTTATTTTTAGGTACCCAAAAAAATTAAAAAAAAAAGAAAAGAAAAATCCAGTGAGTCTACGCTTGAAGCGTAGAACTCTACGCTTCAAGCGTAGAGCAGATTAAAGGACAGTGGGTCTACGCTCCAAGCGTAGAACCCTACGCTTCGAGCGTAGAAAAGGTGAGTAAACAGAGGCTGAGCGCTCCAAGCGTAGAAACCTACGCTATCAGCGCAGGAAATTCAAGAGGTCAGTAGTCCTACGCTTGAAGCGTAGAACCCTACGCTTGAAGCGTGGGTTTGGAATTCGGAAGGTCAGAGGCAGAGGGTCTACGCTTCAAGCGTAGGACCCTACGCTTGAAGCGTAGACTGGGAATTTGGAACGGCTGGGACAGTAAGTCTACGCTTGAAGCGTAGAACTCTACGCTTCAAGCGTAGAACGAGTTTTTAAATTTGTAAAACCCTATTCTTTCCCAGCACCGCGAATCATTCCCCCCCTCTTCTCTCTCTCCCTCTCCTTCTCCTTCCCCTTTCATCTTTTCCTCTCCTCCTTCTATCACCGCGCACCACCACCCTCCCACCACTCTTTCCCCTTTCATCTTCCCATCTTCCACCAACCACACATACAGCCACCACATACCACCTTCAACCACCATTTTCTTCATTTTTCATCTTCTCCACATTGCCATCGTTCGTTGACATTGGGAAGAATCTAGTTGGGTTGAATTTGGGTCAATTGTTGGGCACTTTTACTGCGTGATTTTCTCTCAAATGGCTGGAGACAAGGTAAACCTTTCATTTTCACTAAGATGTTGCATGCTGATATACGTTTGTTCACATTGGGATTGATTGCTGGTAATATGCTGATTGACTTTTGCTGAGAACATGGATTGCCATTTTGTATAAATGCAAATTGTTCAAATATGATGCTAGTGTTAGTCATGTAGTGTTTTGATACAAGTGTTGATTCACATGATTAATGGGGGTTGGGACTGTTGATATGAGTTGATGGTTGAGATTAAATCTGGGAATTAAGCTGAATGCTGTCATGAAAAGTGAACTGAATCTTTTTGCTGATAATATTTATTATGCCACCATGTATTGGGAACTTTTATGATTTTCAGGAAAAAAGGATGAAAAAGGGTACAGAAGGGTCATCTGTTGCTAAGAGACCCCGCACCAACTTTGACTCCAGAAGGTTTTTGTCTGCTGAAAAGCAAGACTTTTATGAAACCAAGCTGAAGGATAAAAATGTGATTAAGGAGAGGGGGTTTGATTTGGGAAATCTCATACTCTTTGACGATATTTATTCAGTTGTCCAAAGGAGACAATGGAGAACACTGGTGACCTTCCCACAGGACAGCTCTGGGCGAATCCTCAGAGAATTCTTAGCTAATGCTGATAAGGCAACTGTCAATGCCACCCGAAAGAGCTGGGTGAGAGGGAAGGAAGTACCCTTTGATGCTGGCACAATTGAAGAATTCCTGCAAACATCATACGACCCAACTGCTGAGTGTGAATTTGTCCGACTCTTCAACATGATGCAGCCTTCGGAAGGATATTACAGGGAAGAGATGCCTCTCATTGCTGATGACATCCGGGAGAGGATAACCAGTCCATTCTCTGAATGGAAATTTAGACAGGGTCTCACCAACGTACCCGAAAAGTTCACTAGACTCTGCCTTACTGGTGAGGCTATCAGTTGGCATACTTTTGTGAATGCTACTGTCATTCCCTCTACAAACAAAAGTGATGTAAATGTCGAGAGGGCTGTCTTATACTACGTGCTGATGGGGGATAGAAATCTGAACATGGCTGCTATTCTCTCTGACAGAATTATCCATTTGATCACTCAAAGCAGGGATAATAGTCTGTTGGCTCACAGCTCCTTGATCTCTCACCTATGTATTCGAGCTGGGGTTGAAATTCCCGCTTCTGAGCCATTAGATGTGAAGGCTGAAAAACCTATGACCAAGATTGCTTTGGGGGGTTATTACAAAGAATCAGAGAAACATGCAGCATGGCTTTTAAATAGCCAAGGCAATCCTATACCTCTTCCAGAACCACAGGATCCTTCAGCACCTCAGGCACCTCCAGCACCCCAGATATCTTCAGCTTCATCCTCTGCTCGCCAGCCACTTTATGAGGACTCTCCCATCATCCTGGAAATGCATGCTATGATGAAGGCCATGTGCCTGAAGATGGGGATTGATCCAGCAGATCCTCCTAGTTCTTTCCAGCAGTACACCATGGAGGAGTGATCGCTGGATTCTTTTTGTTTTTCTCTCAGACTTTGTTAAATTTTAGTTTTTAATTTTTTTTTTTAATGACCAATAGGATCTTGTTAGGGTCACTGCTACTTTTTGGATGTGAACGTCTAAGGGTATTTTTCACTGTTTTGCTGATACAATTATGTTAATGATGTGTGTTTCAATTGCGCAGCACTTCTTAATTGATTATACTTAGTTATTGCTGGGGACAGCAATTTTTAAAATCTGGGAATGGTGGTTAGCCTTGCCCACCTGATCATGCACTATAGCTGCAATTGTGGAACTACACTTCATTTCAGGGGAGATATTCGAACCAATTTACGTTTTCATTTTTAAATATCTGTCTTGGTTATAGTTGACTTTAAAAATTCAGCAAATTTTTTTGGAATATGCCTGTTGATAATCTCAGATCTAGGTGTTGCTTTCCTAACAAATGATTGAGTTCATCTTAGGAAGTACATTAAGTTTCGAGAATTTTGGCATGATGTCACTTGGCATGAGTAGATTTTATGATTGCTTGTCTGTCTGAATTGTGTGCTAGATTACATGATATGCCTGATATCTTTTTGAGAATCTAGTCTGAAATCATAGCCTTTGAAGTTTGAGCCTAAACAGTAATTTTTTTTCTGAGAGGCTTCACTGTGGTAACACTCTAGAATTTGATCTGTTTCTTTACAAGGCATGCATTTTAACTGACATGATAAGGCAGTTTGTTCTTGATAAGCCCTGGTCATATAGCTCACCTATATAAATGATTTTTCCATTGTTATCCCCTTGAGCCAAGCCTGTTCATTAATAATTTACCTGAATGTTGCTTAGCCTATATCCATGTTGACTTACCTTAAGTGAGATTGAATAGCTGATTCTTTTAAAGGAAAAAAAGAAAATGTCTAAGGTAAGCTCCACTAAACTAAGCAAATTGAAAAGGGGAAAAGAAAAAAAAAGAAAAAAAAAAGAAAAAAAAAAGAGAGAAAGAAACAGAAAAATCTAGAAAAAGAAAAGAAAAATGTGGGTGAGGCATTGTGAATAAAAGTGGCCAACATAGGAATTGACTTCCCGAAATTCTGTGGGCAAGTTAGTGGAGCAAAATTGATGAGTTTAAATTGTATAAATTATGTTATCTTCAGTTTTTCAATCTCATAGTTGTTTAAAGCCACTTTCCATATAAATTCCTACCTTTAGCCAGGCCAAATTAAAACCATTGAAAAGTCCTTTTGATCAGTTAATGCATGCGTTTGAATCCTTCATTTTTAAGGATCTTGAGAGTGTGCAGTCAAGCCTATGGCAGTG
>JAVKPL010008766.1:0-34983 GCA_032173675.1 Gastrolobium villosum | reverse complement strand
ATTATTTTATGAAGTTTTTCGACGTAAAATGAATTCCGTCGAAAATGGATGATAAATACAAAATAAATTGATTTTGTGAAGTTTTTCGACGGAAAAAGAATTTCGTCGAAAACAGATTAATAAAATAAATACAAAGGAAATTAATTTTGTAAGTTTTTCGACGGAAAATGGATTCCGTCGAAGATTTTTGACGGAAAATGAATTCCATCGAAAACAGATGAATAAAATAAATGCAAAAGAAATTGATTTTGTGAAGTTTTTTGACGGAAAAAGAATTTCGTCGAAAATGGATTAATAAAATAAATGCAAAAGAAATTGATTTTGTGAAGTTTTTCGACGGAAAATGGATTCCGTCGAAGATTTTTGACGGAAAATGAATTCCGTCGAAAATGGATGAATAAAATAAATGCAAAAGAAATTGATTTTATGAAGTTTTTCGACGAAAAATGGATTCCATCGAAGGTTTTTGACGAAAAATGTATTCCGTCGAAAACGGATGAATAAAATAAATGCAAAAGAAATTGATTTTGTGAAGATTTTTGACGGAAAATGAATTCCGTCGAAAATGGATGAATAAAATAAATGCAAAAGAAATTGATTTTGTGAAGTTATTCGACGGAAAATGGATTTCGTCGAAGATTTTGGACGGAAAATGAATTCCGTTGAAAATGGATGAATAAAATAAATGCAAAAGAAATTGATTTTATGAAGTTTTTCGATGGAAAATGGATTCCGTCGAAGATTTTTGACGAAAAATGTATTTCGTCGAAAATGGATGATTAAAATAAATGCAAAAGAAATTGATTTTGTGAAGTTTTTCGACGGAAAATGGATTCCGTCGAAGATTTTTGACGGAAAATGAATTCCGACGAAAATGGATGAATAAAATAAATGCAAAAGAAATTGATTTTGTGAAGTTTTTCGATGGAAAATGGATTTCGTCCAAGATTTTTGACGGAAAATGAATTCCGTCGAAAATGGATGAATAAAATAAATGCAAAAGAAATTGATTTTGTGAATTTTTTCGACGGAAAATAGATTCCATCGAAGTTTTTGACGAAAAATGAATTCCGTCGAAAACGGATGAATAAAATAAATGCAAAAGAAATTGATTTTATGAAGTTTTTCGACGAAAAATGGATTCCATCGAAGATTTTTGACGAAAAATGTATTCCGTCGAAAATGGATGAATAAATTAAATGCAAAAGAAATTATTTTATGAAGTTTTTCGACGGAAAATGGATTCCGTCGAAGATTTTGACGGAAAATGAATTCCGTCGAAAATGGATGAATAAAATAAATGCAAAAGAAATTGATTTTGTGAAGTTTTTCGACGGAAAATGGATTCCATCGAAGATTTTTGACGAAAAATGTATTCCGTCGAAAACGGATGAATAACATAAATGCAAAAGAAATTTATTTTGTGAAGATTTTTTACGGAAAATGAATTCCGTCGAAAATGGATGAATAAAATAAATGCAAAAGAAATTGATTTTGTGAAGTTTTTCGATGGAAAATGGATTCCGTCGAAGATTTTTGACGGAAAATGAATTCCGTCGAAAATGGATGAATAAAATAAATGCAAAAGAAATTGATTTTATGAAGTTTTTCGATGGAAAATGGATTCCGTCGAAGATTTTTGACGAAAAATGTATTCCGTCGAAAATGGATGATTAAAATAAATGCAAAAGAAATTGATTTTGTGAAGTTTTTTGACGGAAAATGAATTCCGTCGAAAATGGATGAATAAAATAAATGCAAATGAAATTGATTTTGTGAAGTTTTTCGACGAAAAATGGATTCCGCCGAAGATTTTTGACGGAAAATGAATTCCGTCGAAAATGGATGAATAAAATAAATGCAAACGAAATTGATTTTGTGAAGTTTTTCGACGAAAAATGGATTCCGTCGAAGATTTTTGACGGAAAATGAATTCCGTCGAAAATGGATGAATAAAATAAATGCAAAAGAAATTGATTTTGTGAAGTTTTTCGACGAAAAATGGATTCAGTCGAAGATTTTTGACGGAAAATGAATTCCGTCGAAAATGGATGAATAAAATAAATGCAAAAGAAAATGATTTTATGAATTTTTTCCACGAAAAATGGATTCCGTCGAAGATATTTGACGAAAAATGTATTCCGTCGAAAACGGATGACTAAAATAAATGCAAAAGAAATTATTTTGCGAAGTTTTTCGACGGAAAAAGAATTTCGTCGAAAACGGATTAATAAAATAAATGCAAAAGAAATTGATTTTGTGAAGTTTTTCGACGGAAAATGGATTCCGTCGAAGATTTTTGATGGAAAATGGATTCGGAAAATGAATTCCGTCGAAAATGGATGAATAAAATAAATGCAAAAGAAATTGATTTTGTGAAGTTTTTCGACGGAAAATGGATTCCGTCGAAGATTTTGGACGGAAAATGAATTCCGTCGAAAATGGATGAATAAAATAAATGCAAAAGCAATTGATTTTATGAAGTTTTTCGACGAAAAATAGATTCCTTCGAAAACGGATGAGTAAAATAAATGCAAAAGAAATTGATTTTATGAAGTTTTTCGACGAAAAATGGATTCCTTAGAAAACGGATGAATAAAATAAATGCAAAAGAAAATGGATTCCGTCTAAGATTTTTGACGGAAAATGAATTCCGTCAAAAATGGATGAATAAAATAAATGCAAAAGAAATTGATTATATGAAGTTTTTCGACGAAAAATGGAGTCCGTCGAAGATTTTTGACGAAAAATGTATTCCGTTGAAAACGGATGAATAAAATAAATGCAAAAGAAATTGATTTTGTGAAGTTTTTTGACGGAAAACAAATTCCGTCGAAAACGGATGAATAAAATAAATGCAAAAGAAATTGATTTTGTGAAGTTTTTCGACGGAAAATGGATTCCGTATAAGATTTTTGTTGGAAAATGGATTCCGTCGAAGATTTTTGACGGAAAAGGAATTCCATCGAAAATGGATGAATAAAATAAATGCAAAAGAAATTGATTTTGTGAAGTTTTTCGACGGAAAACAAATTCCGTCAAAAACGGATGAACAAAAGAAATTGTTTTTATGAAGTTTTTCGACGAAAAATGGATTCCGTCGAAGATTTTTGATGAAAAATGTATTCCGTCGAAAACGGATGAATAAAATAAATGCAAAAGAAATTGATTTTGTGAAGTTTTTCGAAGGAAAAAAAATTTCGTCGAAAATTGATTAATAAAATAAATGCAAAAGAAATTGATTTTGTGAAGTTTTTCGACGGAAAATGGATTCCGTAAAAGAAATTTTTGATGGAAAATGGATTCCGTCGAAGATTTTTGACGGAAAATGAATTCCATCGAAAATGGATGAATAAAATAAATGCAAAAGAAATTGATTTTGTGAAGTTTTTCGACGGAAAACAAATTCCGTCAAAAACGGATGAACAAAATAAATGCAAAAGAAATTGTTTTTATGAAGTTTTTCGACGAAAAATGGATTCCGTCGAAGATTTTTGATGAAAAATGTATTCCGTCGAAAACGGATGAGTAAAATAAATGCAAAAGAAATTGATTTTGTGAAGTTTTTCGAAGGAAAAAGAATTTTGTCGAAAAAGGATTAATAAAATAAATGCAAAAGAAATTGATTTTTTGAAGTTTTTCGACGGAAAATGGATTCAGTAGAAGATTTTTTTTGGAAAATGGATTCCGTCGAAAATGGATGAATAAAATAAATGCAAAAGAAATTGATTTTGTGAAGTTTTTCGACGGAAAATGGATTCCATCGAAGTTTTTGACGGAAAATGAATTCCGTCGAAAATGGATGAATAAAATAAATGCAAAAGAAATTGATTTTATGAAGTTTTTCGACGAAAAATGGATTCCATCGAAGATTTTTGACGAAAAATGTATTCCGTCGAAAACGGATGAATAACATAAATGCAAAAGAAATTTATTTTGTGAAGATTTTTTACGGAAAATGAATTCCGTCGAAAATGGATGAATAAAATAAATGCAAAAGAAATTGATTTTGTGAAGTTTTTCGACGGAAAATGGATTCCGTCGAAGATTTTGGTCGGAAAATGAATTCCGTCGAAAATGGATGAATAAAATAAATGCAAAAGAAATTGATTTTATGAAGTTTTTCGATGGAAAATGGATTCCGTCGAAGATTTTTGACGAAAAATGTATTTCGTCAAAAATGGATGATTAAAATAAATGCAAAAGAAATTGATTTTGTGAAGTTTTTTGACGGAAAATGAATTCCGTCGAAAATGGATGAATAAAATAAATGCAAAAGAAATTGATTTTGTGAAGTTTTTCGACGAAAAATGGATTCCGCCGAAGATTTTTGACGGAAAATGAATTCCGTCGAAAATGGATGAATAAAATAAATGCAAACGAAATTGATTTTGTGAAGTTTTTCGACGAAAAATGGATTCCGTCGAAGATTTTTGACGGAAAATGAATTCCGTCGAAAATGGATGAATAAAATAAATGCAAAAGAAATTGATTTTGTGAAGTTTTTCGACGAAAAATGGATTCAGTCGAAGATTTTTGACGGAAAATGAATTCCGTCGAAAATGGATGAATAAAATAAATGCAAAAGAAAATGATTTTATGAATTTTTTCCACGAAAAATGGATTCCGTCGAAGATATTTGACGAAAAATGTATTCCGTCGAAAACGGATGACTAAAATAAATGCAAAAGAAATTATTTTGCGAAGTTTTTCGACGGAAAAAGAATTTCGTCGAAAACGGATGAGTAAAATAAATGCAAAAGAAATTGATTTTGTGAAGTTTTTCGACGGAAAATGGATTCCGTCGAAGATTTTGGACGGAAAATGAATTCCGTCGAAAATGGATGAATAAAATAAATGCAAAAGAAATTGATTTTGTGAAGTTTTTCGACGGAAAATGGATTCCGTCGAAGATTTTGGACGGAAAATGAATTCCGTCGAAAATGGATGAATAAAATAAATGCAAAAGCAATTGATTTTATGAAGTTTTTCGACGAAAAATAGATTCCTTCGAAAACGGATGAGTAAAATAAATGCAAAAGAAATTGATTTTATGAAGTTTTTCGACGAAAAATGGATTCCTTAGAAAACGGATGAATAAAATAAATGCAAAAGAAAATGGATTCCGTCTAAGATTTTTGACGGAAAATGAATTCCGTCAAAAATGGATGAATAAAATAAATGCAAAAGAAATTGATTATATGAAGTTTTTCGACGAAAAATGGAGTCCGTCGAAGATTTTTGACGAAAAATGTATTCCGTTGAAAACGGATGAATAAAATAAATGCAAAAGAAATTGATTTTGTGAAGTTTTTTGACGGAAAACAAATTCCGTCGAAAACGGATGAATAAAATAAATGCAAAAGAAATTGATTTTGTGAAGTTTTTCGACGGAAAATGGATTCCGTATAAGATTTTTGTTGGAAAATGGATTCCGTCGAAGATTTTTGACGGAAAAGGAATTCCATCGAAAATGGATGAATAAAATAAATGCAAAAGAAATTGATTTTGTGAAGTTTTTCGACGGAAAACAAATTCCGTCAAAAACGGATGAACAAAAGAAATTGTTTTTATGAAGTTTTTCGACGAAAAATGGATTCCGTCGAAGATTTTTGATGAAAAATGTATTCCGTCGAAAACGGATGAGTAAAATAAATGCAAAAGAAATTGATTTTGTGAAGTTTTTCGAAGGAAAAAAAATTTCGTCGAAAATTGATTAATAAAATAAATGCAAAAGAAATTGATTTTGTGAAGTTTTTCGACGGAAAATGGATTCCGTATAAGATTTTTGATGGAAAATGGATTCCGTCGAAGATTTTTGACGGAAAATGAATTCCATCGAAAATGGATAAATAAAATAAATGCAAAAGAAATTGATTTTGTGAAGTTTTTCGACGGAAAACAAATTCCGTCAAAAACGGATGAACAAAATAAATGCAAAAGAAATTGTTTTTATGAAGTTTTTCGACGAAAAATGGATTCCGTCGAAGATTTTTGATGAAAAATGTATTCCGTCGAAAACGGATGAGTAAAATAAATGCAAAAGAAATTGATTTTGTGAAGTTTTTCGAAGGAAAAAGAATTTTGTCGAAAATGGATTAATAAAATAAATGCAAAAGAAATTGATTTTTTGAAGTTTTTCGACGGAAAATGGATTCAGTAGAAGATTTTTTTTGGAAAATGGATTCCGTCGAAAATGGATGAATAAAATAAATGCAAAAGAAATCGATTTTGTGAAGTTTTTCGACGGAAAATGGATTCCGTCGAAGATTTTTGACGGAAAATGAATTCCGTCGAAAATGGATGAATAAAATAAATGCTAAAGAAATTGATTTTATGAAGTTTTTCGACGGAAAATGGATTCGGTCGAAGATTTTTGACGGAAAAAGTATTTCGTCGAAAATGGATGAATAAAATAAATGCAAAAGAAATTGATTTTGTGAAGTTTTTCGACGGAAAATGGATTCCGTCGGAAATGGATGAATAAAATAAATGCAAAAGAAATTGATTTTATGAAGTTTTTCGACGAAAAATGGATCCCGTCGAAGATTTTTGACGAAAAATGTATTCCGTCGAAAACGGATTAATAAAATAAATGCAAAAGAAATTGATTTTGTGAAGATTTTGGACGGAAAATGAATTCCGTCGAAAACGGATGAATAAAATAAATGCAAAAGAAATTGATTTTGTGAAGTTTTTCGACGGAAAATGGATTCCGTCGAAGATTTTTGACGAAAAATTAATTCCGTCGAAAATGGATTAATAAAATAAATGCAAAAGAAATTATTTTACGAAGTTTTTCGACGAAAAATGGATTCCGTCGAAGATTTTTGACGAAAAACGTATTCCGTCGAAAACGGATGACTAAAATAAATACAAAAGAAATTGATTTTGTCAAGTTTTTCGACGGAAAAAGAATTTCGTCGAAAACAGATTAATAAAATAAATACAAAGGAAATTGATTTTGTAAGTTTTTCGACGGAAAATGGATTCCGTCGATGATTTTTGACGGAAAATGAATTCCATCGAAAATGGATGAATAAGATAAATGCAAAAGAAATTGATTTTGTGAAGTTTTTCGACGGAAAATGGATTCCGTCGAAGATTTTTGACGGAAAATGAATTCCGTCGAAAATGGATGAATAAAATAAATGCAAAAGAAATTGATTTTGTGAAGTTTTTCGACGGAAAATAGATTCCGTCGAAGATTTTTGACGGAAAATGAATTCCGTCGAAAATGGATGAATAAAATAAATGCAAAAGAAATTGATTTTATGAAGTTTTTGGACGAAAAATGGATTCCGTTGAAGATTTTTGACGAAAAATGTATTCCGTCGAAAACGGATGAATAAAATAAATGCAAAAGAAATTGATTTTGTGAAGATTTTTGACGGAAAATGAATTCCGTCGAAAATGGATGAATAAAATAAATGCAAAAGAAATTGATTTTGTGAAGTTTTTCGACGGAAAATGGATTCCGTCGAAGATTTTGGGCGGACAATGAATTCTGTCGAAAATGGATGAATAAAATAAATTCAAAAGAAATTGATTTTTTGAAGTTTTTCGATGGAAAATGGATTCCGTCGAATATTTTTGACGAAAAATGTATTCCATCGAAAATGGATGAATAAAATAAATGCAAAAGAAATTGATTTTGTGAAGTTTTTTGACGGAAAAAGAATTTCGTCGAAAACGGATTAATAAAATAAATGCAAAAGAAATTGATTTTGTGAAGTTTTTCGACGGAAAATGGATTCCGTCGAAGATTTTTGACGGAAAATGAATTCCGTCGAAAATGGATGAATAAAATAAATGCAAAAGAAATTGTTTTTGTGAAGTTTTTCGACGCAAAATGGATTCCGTCGAAGAATTTTGACGAAAAATGAATTCCGTCGAAAACAGTTTAATAAAATAACTGCAAAAGAAATTGATTTTTTGAAGTTTTTCGACGGAAAATGAATTTCGTAGAAGATTTTTGATGGAAAATGAATTCCGTCGAAGATTTTTGACAGAAAATGAATTCCGTCAAAAACGGATGAATAAAATAAATGCAAAAGAAATTGATTTTGTGAAGTTTTTCGTCGGAAAATAGATTCTGTCGAAGATTTTTGACGGAAAATGAATTCCGTCGAAAATGGATGAATAAAATAAATGCAAAAGAAATTGATTTTATGAAGTTTTTGAACGAAAAAAGGATTCCGTCGAAGATTTTTAACTAAAAATGTATTCCGTCGAAAACGGATGAATAAAATAAATGCAAAAGAAATTGATTTTGTGAAGCTTTTCGACGGAAAATGGATTTCGTCGAAGATTTTGGACTGAAAATGTATTCCGTCGAAAACGGTTGAATAAAATAAATGCAAAAGAAATTGATTTTGTGAAGTTTTTCGACGGAAAATGGATTCCGTAGAAAATGGATGAATAAAATAAATGCAAAAGAAATTGATTTTGTGAAGTTTTTCGATGGAAAATGGATTCCGTCGAAGATTTTGGACTGAAAATGTATTCCGTCGAAAATGAATGAATTAAATTAATGCAAAAGAAATTTATTTTGTGAAGTTTTTCGACGAAAAAAGGATTCCGTCGAAGTTTTTTGACGAAAAATGTATTCCGTCGAAAATGGAAGACTAAAATAAAAGCAAAAGAGATTATTTTGTGAAGTTTTTCAACGGAAAAAGAATTTCGTCGAAAACGGATTAATAAAATAAATGCAAAAGAAATTGATTTTTGAAGTTTTTCGATGGAAAATGGATTCCGTAGAAGATTTTTGACGGAAAATGGATTCCGTAGAAGATTTTTGACGGAAAATGAATTCCATCGAAAACGGATGAATAAAATAAACGCAAAAGATATTGATTTTGTGAAGTTTTTCGACGGAAAATGGATTCCGTCGAAGATTTTGGACGGAAAATGAATTCCGTCGAAAATGGATGAATAAAATAAATGCAAAAGAAATTGATTTTGTGAAGTTTTTCGACGGAATCCATTTTCCGTCGAAGATTTTTGACGGAAAATGAATTCCATCGAAAACGGATGAATAAAATAATGCAAAAGAAATTGATTTTGTGAAGCTTTTCGACGGAAAATGGATTTCGTCGAAGATTTTTAACTGAAAATGTATTCCGTCGAAAACTGTTGAATAAAATAACTGCAAAAGAAATTGATTTTGTGAATTTTTCGACGGAAAATGGATTCCGTAGAAAATGGATGAATAAAATAAATGCAAAAGAAATTGATTTTGTGAAGTTTTTCGACGGAAAATGGATTCCGTCAAAGATTTTTGACGGAAAATGTATTCCGTCGAAAATGAATGAATTAAATTAATGCAAAAGTAATTTATTTTGTGAAGTTTTTCAACGGAAAATGAATTCCGTCGAACATGGATTAATAATATAAATGTAAAAGAAATTGATTTTTTGAAGATTTTTAACGGAAAATGAATTCCGTCGAAAACTGATGAATAAAATAAATGCAAAAGAAATTGATTTTTTGAAGTTTTTCGACGGAAAATGGAATTCGTAGAAGATTTTTGATGGAAAATGGATTCCGTCGAAGATTTTTGACAGAAAATGAATTCCGTCGAAAACGGATGAATAACATAAATGCAAAAGAAATTGATTTTGTGAAGTTTTTCGACGGAAAATGGATTCCGTCGAAGATTTTGGACGGAAAATAAATACCGTCGAAAATGGATGAATAAAATAAATGAAAAGATATTGATTTTGTGTAGTTTTTCGACGGAAAACAGATTCCGTCGAGAATGGATGAATAAAATAAATGCAAATGAAATTGATTTTATGAAGTTTTTCGACGCAAAATGTATTCCGTCGAAGATTTTTGACGGAAAATGAATTCCGTCGAAAATGGATGAATAAAATAAATGCAAAAGAAATTGATTTTATCAAGTTTTTCGACGAAAAATGTATTCCGTCGAAAACCGATTAATAAAATAAATGTAAAAGAAATTGAATTTGTGAAGATTTTTAACGGAAAATGAATTCCGTCGAAAATGTAGTTTTTCGACGGAAAATGGATTCCGTAGAAGATTTTTGATGGAAAATGGTTTCCGTGGAAGATTTTTGATGGAATATGAATTCCTTCGAAAACGGATGAATAAAATAAATGCAAAAGAAATTGATTTTGTGAAGTTTTTCGACGGAAAATGGATTCCGTCGAAGATTTTTGACGGAAAATGAATTCCGTCGAAAATGGATGAATAAAATAAATGCATAAGAAATTGATTTTATTAAGTTTTTCGATGAAAAATGGATTCCGTCGAACATTTTTGACGAAAACTGTATTCCGTCAAAAACGGATGAATAAAATAAATGCAAAATAAATTGATTTTGTGAAGTTTTTCGACGGAAAACAAATTCCGTCGAAAATGGATGAATAAAATAAATGCAAAAGAAATTGTTTTTGTGAAGTTTTTCGACGGAAAATGGATTCCGTCGAACATTTTTGACGAAAAATGTATTCCGTCGAAAACGGATGAATAAAATAAATGCAAAAGAAATTGATTTTGTGAAGTTTTCGACGGAAAACAAATTCCGTCGAAAATGGATGAATAAAATAAATGCAAAAGAAATTGTTTTTGTGAAGTTTTTCAACGGAAAATGGATTCCGTCGAAGATTTTTGACGGAAAATGAATTCAGTCGAAAACGGTTTAATAAAATAAATGCAAAAGAAATTGATTTTTTGAAGTTTTTCGACGGAAAATGGAATTCGTAGAAGATTTTTGATGGAAAATGGATTCCGTCGAAGATTTTTGACAGAAAATGAATTCCGTCGAAAATGGATGAATAAAATAAATGCAAAAGAAATTGATTTTGAGAAGTTGTTCGACGGAAAATGTATTCCGTCGAAGATTTTTGACGGAAAATGAATTCCGTCGAAAATGGATGAATAAAATAAATGCAAAAGAAATTGATTTTATGAAGTTTTTCGACGAAAAATGTATTCCGTCGAAAACCGATTAATAAAATAAATGTAAAAGAAATAGAATTTGTGAAGATTTTTAAAGGAAAATGAATTCCGTCGAAAACGGATCCGTCGAAAATGTAATTTATTTTGTTTTTTCGACGGAAAATGGATTCCGTAGAAGATTTTTGATGGAAAATGGTTTCCGTGGAAGATTTTTGATGGAATATGAATTCCTTCGAAAACGGATGAATAAAATAAATGCAAAAGAAATTGATTTTGTGAAGTTTTTCGACGGAAAATGGATTCCGTCGAAGATTTTTGACGGAAAATGAATTCCATCGAAAATGGATGAATAAAATAAATGCAAAAGAAATTGATTTTATTAAGTTTTTCGATGAAAAATGGATTCCGTCGAACATTTTTGACGAAAACTGTATTCCGTCAAAAACGGATGAATAAAATAAATGCAAAATAAATTGATTTTGTGAAGTTTTTCGACGGAAAACAAATTCCGTCGAAAATGGATGAATAAAATAAATGCAAAAGAAATTGTTTTTGTGAAGTTTTTCGACGGAAAATGGATTCCGTCGAACATTTTTGACGAAAAATGTATTCCGTCGAAAACGGATGAATAAAATAAATGCAAAAGAAATTGATTTTGTGAAGTTTTTCGACGGAAAACAAATTCCGTCGAAAATGGATGAATAAAATAAATGCAAAAGAAATTGATTTTGTGAAGTTTTTCAACGGAAAATGGATTCCGTCGAAGATTTTTGACGGAAAATGAATTCAGTCGAAAACGGTTTAATAAAATAAATGCAAAAGAAATTGATTTTTTGAAGTTTTTCGACGGAAAATGAATTTCGTAGAAGATTTTTGATGGAAAATGGATTCCGTCGAAGATTTTTGATGAAAATGAATTCCGTCGAAAACGGATGAATAAAATAAATGCAAAAGAAATTGATTTTGTGAAGTTTTTCGACGGAAAATGGATTCCGTCGAAGATTTTTGACGGAAAATGTATTCCGTCGAAAATGGATGAATAAAATAAATGCAAAAGAAATTGATTTTGTGAAGTTTTTCGAAAAATGGAATTCCGTCGAAAATTTTGAATAAAATAAATGCAAAAGAAATTTATTTTGTGAAGTTTTTCGTCGAAGATTTTTAACGGAAAATGATATTCCGTCGAAAACGGATGAATAAAATAAATGCAAAAGAAATTGATTTTGTGAAGTTTTTCGACGGAAAATGGATTCCGTCGAAGATTTTTGACGGAAAATGAATTCCATCGAAAACGGATGAATAAAATAAATGCAAAAGAAATTGATTTTGTGAAGCTTTTCGACGGAAAATGGATTTCGTCGAAGATTTTTGACTGAAAATGTATTCCGTCGAAAACGGTTGAATAAAATAAATGCAAAAGAAATTGATTTTGTGAAGTTTTTCGACGGAAAATGGATTCCGTAGAAAATGGATGAATAAAATAAATGCAAAAGAAATTGATTTTGTGAAGTTTTTCGACGGAAAATGGATTCCGTCGAAGATTTTTGACGGAAAATGTATTCCGTCGAATATGAATGAATTAAATTAATGCAAAAGAAATTTATTTTGTGAATTTTTTCAACGGAAAATGAATTCCGTCGAACATGGATTAATAAAATAAATGTAAAAGAAATTGATTTTTTGAAGTTTTTCGACGGAAAATGAATTCCGTAGAAGATTTTTGATGGAAAATGGATTCTGTCGAAGATTCTTGACGGAAAATGAATTCCGTCGAAAATGGATGAATAAAATAAATGCAAAACAAATTGATTTTATGAAGTTTTTCAACGAAAAATGGATTCCTTCGAAAACGAATGAATAAAGTAAATGCAAAAGAAATTGATTTTGTGAAGATTTTTGACGGAAAATGGATTCCGTCGAAGATTTTTGACGGAAAATGAATTCCATCGAAAATGGATGAATAAAATAAATGCAAAAGAAATTGATTTTGTGAAGTTTTTTGACGGAAAAAGAATTGCGTCGAAAACGGATTAATAAAATAAATGCAAAAGAAATTGATTTTTTGGAGTTTTTTGATGGAAAATGGATTTCGTAGAAGATTTTTGATGGAAGATGGATTCCGTCGAAGATTTTTGACGGAAAATGAATTCTGTCGAAAACGGATGAATAAAATAAATGCAAAAGAAATTGATTTTGTGAAGTTTTTCGACGGAAAAAAGGATTCTGTCGAAGATTTTGGATGGAAAATGAATTCCGTCAAAGCAAAAGAAATTGATTTTTTGAAAAATTTTCGGAAAAATGAATTCTTCGAAAACGGATGAATAAAATAAATGCAAAAGAAATTGATTTTGTGAAGTTTTTCGACGTCGAAGTTTTTTGAAAAAATGTATTCCGTCGAAAACGGAAGACTAAAATAAATGCAAAAGAAAATGATTTTGTGAAGTTTTTCGACGGAAAACAAATTCCGTCAAAAACGGATGAATAAAATAAATGCAAAAGAAATTGATTTTATGAAGTTTTTCGACGAAAAATGGATTCCGTCGAAGATTTTTGATGAAAAATGTATTCCGTCGAAAACGGATGAATAAAATAAATGCAAAAGAAATTGATTTTGTGAAGTTTTTCTACGGAAAAAGAATTTCGTCGAAAAGGGATTAATAAAATAAATGCAAAAGAAATTGATTTTGGGAAGTTTTTCGACGGAAAATGGATTCCGTCGAAGATTTTTGACGGAAAATGAATTCCACTGAAAACAGATGAATAAAATAAATGCAAAAGAAATTGATTTTGTGATGTTTTTCGACGGAAAATGGATTCCGTCGAAGTTTTTGACGGAAAATGTATTCCGTCGAAAACGGATGAATAAAATAAATGCAAAAGAAATTGATTTTGTGAAGTTTTTCGACGGAAAATGGATTCCGTCGAAGATTTTTGACGGAAAATGAATTCCATCGAAAACGGATAAATAAAATAAATGCAAAAGAAATTGATTTTGTGAAGTTTTTCGACGGAAAATGGATTCCGTCGAAGATTTTTGACGGAAAATGTATTCCGTCGAAAACGGATGAATAAAATAAATGCAAAAGAAATTGATTTTGTGAAGTTTTTCGACGGAAAACGGATTCCGTCGAAAATGGATGAATAAAATAAATGCAAAAGAAATTGATTTTGTGAAGTTTTTCGACGGAAAATGGATTCCGTCGAAGATTTTTGAAGGAAAATGTATTCCGTCGAAAATGAATGAATTAAATTAATGCAAAAGAAATTTATTTTGTGAAGTGTTTAAACGGAAAATGAATTCCGTCGAACTTGGATTAATAAAATAAATGTAAAAGAAATTGATTTTTCGAAGTTTTTGACGGAAAATGGATTCCGTAGAAGATTTTCGATGGAAAATGGATTCCGTCGAAGATTTTTGACGGAAAGTGAATTCCGTCGAAAATGGATGAATAAAATAAATGCAAAAGAAATTGATTTTATGAAGTTTTTCGACGTAAAACGGATTCCTTCGTAAACGGATGAATAAAATAAATTCAAAAGAAATTGATTTTGTGAAGTTTTTCGACAGAAAACAAATTCCATCGAAAACAGAAGAATAAAATAAATGCAAAAGAAATTGATTTTGTGCAGTTTTTCGACGGAAAATGGATTCCGTAGAAGATGTTTGTCGGAAAATGGATTCCTTCGAAGATTTTTTACGGAAAATGAATTCCATCGAAAACGGATGAATAAAATAAATGCAAAAGAAATTTATTTTGTGAAGTTTTTTGACGGAAAAAGAATTGCGTCGAAAACGGATTAATAAAATAAATGCAAAAGAAATTGATTTTTTGGAGTTTTTTGATGGAAAATGGATTTCGTAGAAGATTTTTGATGGAAGATGGATTCCGTCGAAGATTTTTGACGGAAAATGAATTCTGTCGAAAACGGATGAATAAAATAAATGCAAAAGAAATTGATTTTGTGAAGTTTTTCGACGGAAAAAAGGATTCTGTCGAAGATTTTGGACGGAAAATGAATTCCGTCAAAAACGGATGAATAAAATAAATGCAAAAGAAATTGATTTTTTGAAAAATTTTCGATGAAAAATGGGTTCCGTCGAAGATTTTTGACGGAAAATGTATTCCGTCAAAAACGGATGAATAAAATAAATGCAAAAGAAATTGATTTTGTGAAGTTTTTCGACGAAAAATGGATTCCGTCGAAGTTTTTTGACGAAAAATGTATTCCGTCGAAAACGGAAGACTAAAATAAATGCAAAAGAAAATGATTTTGTGAAGTTTTTCGACGGAAAACAAATTCCGTCAAAAACGGATGAATAAAATAAATGCAAAAGAAATTGATTTTATGAAGTTTTTCGACGAAAAATGGATTCCGTCGAAGATTTTTGATGAAAAATGTATTCCGTCGAAAACGGATGAATAAAATAAATGCAAAAGAAATTGATTTTGTGAAGTTTTTCTACGGAAAAAGAATTTCGTCGAAAAGGGATTAATAAAATAAATGCAAAAGAAATTGATTTTGGGAAGTTTTTCGACGGAAAATGGATTCCGTCGAAGATTTTTGACGGAAAATGAATTCCACTGAAAACAGATGAATAAAATAAATGCAAAAGAAATTGATTTTGTGATGTTTTTCGACGGAAAATGGATTCCGTCGAAGTTTTTGACGGAAAATGTATTCCGTCGAAAACGGATGAATAAAATAAATGCAAAAGAAATTGATTTTGTGAAGTTTTTCGACGGAAAATGGATTCCGTCGAAGATTTTTGACGGAAAATGAATTCCATCGAAAACGGATAAATAAAATAAATGCAAAAGAAATTGATTTTGTGAAGTTTTTCGACGGAAAATGGATTCCGTCGAAGATTTTTGACGGAAAATGTATTCCGTCGAAAACGGATGAATAAAATAAATGCAAAAGAAATTGATTTTGTGAAGTTTTTCGACGGAAAACGGATTCCGTCGAAAATGGATGAATAAAATAAATGCAAAAGAAATTGATTTTGTGAAGTTTTTCGACGGAAAATGGATTCCGTCGAAGATTTTTGAAGGAAAATGTATTCCGTCGAAAATGAATGAATTAAATTAATGCAAAAGAAATTTATTTTGTGAAGTGTTTAAACGGAAAATGAATTCCGTCGAACTTGGATTAATAAAATAAATGTAAAAGAAATTGATTTTTCGAAGTTTTTGACGGAAAATGGATTCCGTAGAAGATTTTCGATGGAAAATGGATTCCGTCGAAGATTTTTGACGGAAAGTGAATTCCGTCGAAAATGGATGAATAAAATAAATGCAAAAGAAATTGATTTTATGAAGTTTTTCGACGTAAAACGGATTCCTTCGTAAACGGATGAATAAAATAAATTCAAAAGAAATTGATTTTGTGAAGTTTTTCGACAGAAAACAAATTCCATCGAAAACAGAAGAATAAAATAAATGCAAAAGAAATTGATTTTGTGCAGTTTTTCGACGGAAAATGGATTCCGTAGAAGATTTTTGACGGAAAATGGATTCCTTCGAAGATTTTTTACGGAAAATGAATTCCATCGAAAACGGATGAATAAAATAAATGCAAAAGAAATTTATTTTGTGAAGTTTTTTGACGGAAAAAGAATTGCGTCGAAAACGGATTAATAAAATAAATGCAAAAGAAATTGATTTTTTGGAGTTTTTTGATGGAAAATGGATTTCGTAGAAGATTTTTGATGGAAGATGGATTCCGTCGAAGATTTTTGACGGAAAATGAATTCTGTCGAAAACGGATGAATAAAATAAATGCAAAAGAAATTGATTTTGTGAAGTTTTTCGACGGAAAAAAGGATTCTGTCGAAGATTTTGGACGGAAAATGAATTCCGTCAAAAACGGATGAATAAAATAAATGCAAAAGAAATTGATTTTTTGAAAAATTTTCGATGAAAAATGGGTTCCGTCGAAGATTTTTGACGGAAAATGTATTCCGTCAAAAACGGATGAATAAAATAAATGCAAAAGAAATTGATTTTGTGAAGTTTTTCGACGAAAAATGGATTCCGTCGAAGTTTTTTGACGAAAAATGTATTCCGTCGAAAACGGAAGACTAAAATAAATGCAAAAGAAAATGATTTTGTGAAGTTTTTCGACGGAAAACAAATTCCGTCAAAAACGGATGAATAAAATAAATGCAAAAGAAATTGATTTTATGAAGTTTTTCGACGAAAAATGGATTCCGTCGAAGATTTTTGATGAAAAATGTATTCCGTCGAAAACGGATGAATAAAATAAATGCAAAAGAAATTGATTTTGTGAAGTTTTTCTACGGAAAAAGAATTTCGTCGAAAAGGGATTAATAAAATAAATGCAAAAGAAATTGATTTTGGGAAGTTTTTCGACGGAAAATGGATTCCGTCGAAGATTTTTGACGGAAAATGAATTCCACTGAAAACAGATGAATAAAATAAATGCAAAAGAAATTGATTTTGTGATGTTTTTCGACGGAAAATGGATTCCGTCGAAGTTTTTGACGGAAAATGTATTCCGTCGAAAACGGATGAATAAAATAAATGCAAAAGAAATTGATTTTGTGAAGTTTTTCGACGGAAAATGGATTCCGTCGAAGATTTTTGACGGAAAATGAATTCCATCGAAAACGGATAAATAAAATAAATGCAAAAGAAATTGATTTTGTGAAGTTTTTCGACGGAAAATGGATTCCGTCGAAGATTTTTGACGGAAAATGTATTCCGTCGAAAACGGATGAATAAAATAAATGCAAAAGAAATTGATT
Organism: Gastrolobium villosum; assembly: GCA_032173675.1. Classification (NCBI taxonomy): domain Eukaryota; kingdom Viridiplantae; phylum Streptophyta; class Magnoliopsida; order Fabales; family Fabaceae; genus Gastrolobium; species Gastrolobium villosum. The sequence goes on along the minus strand of JAVKPL010008766.1, from coordinate 17,287 downwards.
TTGTGAAGTTTTTCGACGGAAAACGGATTCCGTCGAAAATGGATGAATAAAATAAATGCAAAAGAAATTGATTTTGTGAAGTTTTTCGACGGAAAATGGATTCCGTCGAAGATTTTTGAAGGAAAATGTATTCCGTCGAAAATGAATGAATTAAATTAATGCAAAAGAAATTTATTTTGTGAAGTGTTTAAACGGAAAATGAATTCCGTCGAACTTGGATTAATAAAATAAATGTAAAAGAAATTGATTTTTCGAAGTTTTTGACGGAAAATGGATTCCGTAGAAGATTTTCGATGGAAAATGGATTCCGTCGAAGATTTTTGACGGAAAGTGAATTCCGTCGAAAATGGATGAATAAAATAAATGCAAAAGAAATTGATTTTATGAAGTTTTTCGACGTAAAACGGATTCCTTCGTAAACGGATGAATAAAATAAATTCAAAAGAAATTGATTTTGTGAAGTTTTTCGACAGAAAACAAATTCCATCGAAAACAGAAGAATAAAATAAATGCAAAAGAAATTGATTTTGTGCAGTTTTTCGACGGAAAATGGATTCCGTAGAAGATTTTTGACGGAAAATGGATTCCTTCGAAGATTTTTTACGGAAAATGAATTCCATCGAAAACGGATGAATAAAATAAATGCAAAAGAAATTGATTTTGTGAAGTTTTTTGACGGAAAATGGATTCTGTCGAAGATTTTTTACGGAAAATGAGTTCCGTCGAAAATGGATAAATAAAATAAATGCAAAAGAAATTGATTTTGTGAAGTTTTTCGACGGAAAATGGATTCCGTCGAAGATTTTTGACAGAAAATGTATTCCGTCGAAAATGAATGAATTAAATTGGTGCAAAAGAAATTTATTTTGTGATGTTTTTCAACGAAAAATGAATTCCGTCGAACATGAATTAATAAAATAAATATAAAAGAAATTGATTTTTTGATGTTTCTCGACGAAAAATGGATTCCGAAGAAGATTTTTGATGGAAAATGGATTGTGTCGAAGATTTTTGACGGAAAATGAATTCCGTCGAAAATGGATGAATAAAATAAATGCAAAATAAATTGATTTTGGGAAGTTTTTCGACGGAAAATGGATTCCGTCGAAGATTTTTGATGGAAAATGAATTCCACCGAAAACGGATGAATAAAATAAATGCAAAAGAAATTGATTTTGTGAAGTTTTTCGACGGATAATGGATTCCGTCGAAAATGGATGAATAAAATAAATGCAAAAGAAATTGATCTTGTGAAGTTTTTCGACGGAAAAAGAATTTCGTCGAAAATGGAATAATAAAATAAATGCAAAAGAAATTGATTTTTTAAAGTTTTTCGACGGAAAATGGATTCCGTAGAAGATTTTTGAAAATTTTTGATGCAAAATGGATTTCGTCGAAGATTTTTGATGGAAAATGAATTCCGTCGAAAACGGATGAATAAAATAAAAGCAAAAGAAATTGACTTTATGAAGTTTTTCGACGCAAAATGGATTCCGTCGAAGATTTTTGACGAAAAATGTTTTCCGTCGAAAACGGATTAATAAAATAAATGCAAAAGAAATTGATTTTGTGAAGATTTTTAACGGAAAATGGATTCTGTCGAAGATTTTTTACTGAAAATGAATTCCACCGAAAATGGATGAATAAAATAAATGCAAAAGAAATTGATTTTGTGAAGTCTTTCGACGAAAAATGGATTCCGTTGAAGATTTTTGACAGAAAATGTATTCCGTCGAAAAATGAATTAAATGAGTGCAAAAGAAATTTATTTTGTGAAGTTTTTCAACGGAAAATGAATTCCGTCGAACATGGATTAATAAAATAAATGTAAAAGAAATTGATTTTTTGAAGTTTTTCGACGGAAAATGGATTCCGAAAAAGATTTTTGATGGAAAATGGATTCCGTCGAAGATTTTGATTTTGTGAAGTTTTTCTACGGAAAAAGAATTCCGTCGAAAAGGGATTAATAAAATAAATGCAAAAGAAATTGATTTTGGGAAGTTTTTCGACGGAAAATGGATTCCGTCGAAGATTTTTGACGGAAAATGAATTCCACTGAAAACAGATGAATAAAATAAATGCAAAAGAAATTGATTTTGTGATGTTTTTCGACGGAAAATGGATTCCGTCGAAGTTTTTGACGGAAAATGTATTCCGTCGAAAACGGATGAATAAAATAAATGCAAAAGAAATTGATTTTGTGAAGTTTTTCGACGGAAAATGGATTCCGTCGAAGATTTTTGACGGAAAATGAATTCCATCGAAAACGGATAAATAAAATAAATGCAAAAGAAATTGATTTTGTGAAGTTTTTCGACGGAAAATGGATTCCGTCGAAGATTTTTGACGGAAAATGTATTCCGTCGAAAACGGATGAATAAAATAAATGCAAAAGAAATTGATTTTGTGAAGTTTTTCGACGGAAAACGGATTCCGTCGAAAATGGATGAATAAAATAAATGCAAAAGAAATTGATTTTGTGAAGTTTTTCGACGGAAAATGGATTCCGTCGAAGATTTTTGAAGGAAAATGTATTCCGTCGAAAATGAATGAATTAAATTAATGCAAAAGAAATTTATTTTGTGAAGTGTTTAAACGGAAAATGAATTCCGTCGAACATGGATTAATAAAATAAATGTAAAAGAAATTGATTTTTCGAAGTTTTTGACGGAAAATGGATTCCGTAGAAGATTTTCGATGGAAAATGGATTCCGTCGAAGATTTTTGACGGAAAGTGAATTCCGTCGAAAATGGATGAATAAAATAAATGCAAAAGAAATTGATTTTATGAAGTTTTTCGACGTAAAACGGATTCCTTCGTAAACGGATGAATAAAATAAATTCAAAAGAAATTGATTTTGTGAAGTTTTTCGACAGAAAACAAATTCCATCGAAAACAGAAGAATAAAATAAATGCAAAAGAAATTGATTTTGTGCAGTTTTTCGACGGAAAATGGATTCCGTAGAAGATTTTTGACGGAAAATGGATTCCTTCGAAGATTTTTTACGGAAAATGAATTCCATCGAAAACGGATGAATAAAATAAATGCAAAAGAAATTGATTTTGTGAAGTTTTTTGACGGAAAATGGATTCTGTCGAAGATTTTTTACGGAAAATGAGTTCCGTCGAAAATGGATAAATAAAATAAATGCAAAAGAAATTGATTTTGTGAAGTTTTTCGACGGAAAATGGATTCCGTCGAAGATTTTTGACAGAAAATGTATTCCGTCGAAAATGAATGAATTAAATTAGTGCAAAAGAAATTTATTTTGTGATGTTTTTCAACGAAAAATGAATTCCGTCGAACATGAATTAATAAAATAAATATAAAAGAAATTGATTTTTTGATGTTTCTCGACGAAAAATGGATTCCGAAGAAGATTTTTGATGGAAAATGGATTGTGTCGAAGATTTTTGACGGAAAATGAATTCCGTCGAAAATGGATGAATAAAATAAATGCAAAATAAATTGATTTTGGGAAGTTTTTCGACGGAAAATGGATTCTGTCGAAGATTTTTGATGGAAAATGAATTCCACCGAAAACGGATGAATAAAATAAATGCAAAAGAAATTGATTTTGTGAAGTTTTTCGACGGATAATGGATTCCGTCGAAAATGGATGAATAAAATAAATGCAAAAGAAATTGATCTTGTGAAGTTTTTCGACGGAAAAAGAATTTCGTCGAAAATGGAATAATAAAATAAATGCAAAAGAAATTGATTTTTTAAAGTTTTTCGACGGAAAATGGATTCCGTAGAAGATTTTTGATGCAAAATGGATTTCGTCGAAGATTTTTGACGGAAAATGAATTCCGTCGACAACGGATGAATAAAATAAAAGCAAAAGAAATTGACTTTATGAAGTTTTTCGACGCAAAATGGATTCCGTCGAAGATTTTTGACGAAAAATGTTTTCCGTCGAAAACGGATTAATAAAATAAATGCAAAAGAAATTGATTTTGTGAAGATTTTTAACGGAAAATGGATTCTGTCGAAGATTTTTTACGGAAAATGAATTCCGACGAAAATGGATGAATAAAATAAATGCAAAAGAAATTGATTTTGTGAAGTCTTTCGACGGAAAATGGATTTCGTCGAAGATTTTTGACAGAAAATGTATTCCGTCGAAAATGAAAGAATTAAATTAGTGCAAAAGAAATTTATTTTTTGAAGTTTTTCAACGGAAAATGAATTCCGTCGAACATGGATTAATAAAATAAATGTAAAAGAAATGGATTTTTTGAAGTTTTTAGACGGAAAATGGATTCCGTAGAAGATTTTTGATGGAAAATGGATTCCGAAGAAGATTTTTGATGGAAAATGGATTCCGTCGAAGATTTTTGACGGAAAATGAATTACACGGAAAACGTATGAAAAAAATAAAAGCAAAAGAAATTGATTTTGTGAAGTTCTTCGACGGAAAATGGATTCCGTCGAAGATTTTGGACGGAAAATGTATTCCGTCGAAAACGGATGAATAAAACAAATGCAAATGAAATTGATTTTGTGAAGGTTTTCGACGGAAAATGGATTCCGTCGAAGATTTTTGACGGAAAATGAATTCCATCGAAAACGGATGAATAAAATAAATGCAAAAGAAATTGATTTTGTGAAGTTTTTCGACAGAAAATGGATTCCGTCGAAGATTTTTGACGGAAAATGTATTCCGTCGAAAACGGATGAATAAAATAAATGCAAAAGAAATTGATTTTGTGAAGTTTTTCGACGGAAAACGGATTCCGTCGAAATGGATGAATAAAATAAATGCAAAAGAAATTGATTTTGTGAAGTTTTTCGACGGAAAATGGATTCCGTCGAAGATTTTTGACGGAAAATGTATTCCGTCGAAAATGAATGAATTAAATTAATGCAAAAGAAATTTATTTTGTGAAGTGTTTCAACGGAAAATGAATTCCGTCGAACATGGATTAATAAAATAAATGTAAAAGAAATTGATTTTTTGAAGTTTTTCGACGGAAAATGGATTCCGTAGAAGATTTTTGATGGAAAATGGATTCCGTCGAAAATTTTTGACGGAAAATGAATTCCGTCGAAAATGGATGAATAAAATAAATGCAAAAGAAATTGATTTTGTGAAGTTTTTCGACGGAAAACGGAAAAAGAAATTGATTTTGTGAAGTTTTTCGACGGAAAACAAATTCCATCGAAAACAGATGAATAAAATAAATGCAAAAGAAATTGATTTTGTGAAGTTTTTCGACGGAAAATGGATTCCGTCGAAAACAGATGAATTTTTGAAATGGAAATTGAAATGTATTCCGTCGAAAACGGATGAATTCCATCGAAATTAAATGCAAAAGAAATTGATTTTGTGAAGTTTTTTGACGGAAAATGGATTCTGTCGAAGATTTTTTACGGAAAATGAATTCCGTCGAAAATGGATGAATAAAATAAATGCAAAAGAAATTGATTTTGTGAAGTTTTTCGACGAAAAACGGATTAAAATAAATGCAAAAGAAGTTGATTTTGTGAATTTTTTCGACAGAAAATGGATTCCGTAGAAGATTTTTGACGGAAAATGGATTCCGTCGAAGATTTTTGACGGAAAATGAATTCCATCGAAAATGGATGAATAAAATAAATGCAAAAGAAATTGATTTTATGAAGTTTTTCGACGGAAAACAAATTCCGTAAAAAACGGATGAACAAAATAAATGCAAAAGAAATTGATTTTATGAAGTTTTTCGACGAAAAATGGATTCCGTCGAAGATTTTTGATGAAAAATGGATTCCGTCGAAAACGGATGAATAAAATAAATGCAAAAGAAATTGATTTTGTGAAGTTTTTTAAAGGAAAAAGAATTTCGTCGAAAACGGATTAATAAAATAAATGCAAAAGAAATTGATTTTTTGAAGTTTTTCGACGGAAAATGGATTCCGTAGAAGATTTTTGACGAAAAATGGATTCCTTCGAAGATTTTTGACGGAAAATGAATTCCATCGAAAACGGATGAATAAAATAAATGCAAAAGAAATTGATTTTGTGAAGTTTTTTGACGGAAAATGGATTCTGTCGAAGATTTTTTACGGAAAATGAGTTCCGTCGAAAATGGATAAATAAAATAAATGCAAAAGAAATTGATTTTGTGAAGTTTTTCGACGGAAAATGGATTCCGTCGAAGATTTTTGACAGAAAATGTATTCCGTCGAAAATGAATGAATTAAATTAGTGCAAAAGAAATTTATTTTGTGATGTTTTTCAACGAAAAATGAATTCCGTCGAACATGAATTAATAAAATAAATATAAAAGAAATTGATTTTTTGATGTTTCTCGACGAAAAATGGATTCCGAAGAAGATTTTTGATGGAAAATGGATTCTGTCGAAGATTTTTGACGGAAAATGAATTCCGTCGAAAATGGATGAATAAAATAAATGCAAAATAAATTGATTTTGGGAAGTTTTTCGACGGAAAATGGATTCCGTCGAAGATTTTTGATGGAAAATGAATTCCACCGAAAACGGATGAATAAAATAAATGCAAAAGAAATTGATTTTGTGAAGTTTTTCGACGGATAATGGATTCCGTCGAAAATGGATGAATAAAATAAATGCAAAAGAAATTGATCTTGTGAAGTTTTTCGACGGAAAAAGAATTTCGTCGAAAATGGAATAATAAAATAAATGCAAAAGAAATTGATTTTTTAAAGTTTTTCGACGGAAAATGGATTCCGTAGAAGATTTTTGATGCAAAATGGATTTCGTCGAAGATTTTTGACGGAAAATGAATTCCGTCGACAACGGATGAATAAAATAAAAGCAAAAGAAATTGACTTTATGAAGTTTTTCGACGCAAAATGGATTCCGTCGAAGATTTTTGACGAAAAATGTTTTCCGTCGAAAACGGATTAATAAAATAAATGCAAAAGAAATTGATTTTGTGAAGATTTTTAACGGAAAATGGATTCTGTCGAAGATTTTTTACGGAAAATGAATTCCGACGAAAATGGATGAATAAAATAAATGCAAAAGAAATTGATTTTGTGAAGTCTTTCGACGGAAAATGGATTTCGTCGAAGATTTTTGACAGAAAATGTATTCCGTCGAAAATGAAAGAATTAAATTAGTGCAAAAGAAATTTATTTTTTGAAGTTTTTCAACGGAAAATGAATTCCGTCGAACATGGATTAATAAAATAAATGTAAAAGAAATGGATTTTTTGAAGTTTTTTGACGGAAAATGGATTCCGAAGAAGATTTTTGATGGAAAATGGATTCCGTCGAAGATTTTTGACGGAAAATGAATTACACGGAAAACGTATGAAAAAAATAAAAGCAAAAGAAATTGATTTTGTGAAGTTCTTCGACGGAAAATGGATTCCGTCGAAGATTTTGGACGGAAAATGTATTCCGTCGAAAACGGATGAATAAAACAAATGCAAATGAAATTGATTTTGTGAAGGTTTTCGACGGAAAATGGATTCCGTCGAAGATTTTTGACGGAAAATGAATTCCATCGAAAACGGATGAATAAAATAAATGCAAAAGAAATGGATTTTGTGAAGTTTTTCGACAGAAAATGGATTCCGTCGAAGATTTTTGACGGAAAATGTATTCCGTCGAAAACGGATGAATAAAATAAATGCAAAAGAAATTGATTTTGTGAAGTTTTTCGACGGAAAACGGATTCCGTAGAAAATGGATGAATAAAATAAATGCAAAAGAAATTGATTTTGTGAAGTTTTTCGACGGAAAATGGATTCCGTCGAAGATTTTTGACGGAAAATGTATTCCGTCGAAAATGAATGAATTAAATTAATGCAAAAGAAATTTATTTTGTGAAGTGTTTCAACGGAAAATGAATTCCGTCGAACATGGATTAATAAAATAAATGTAAAAGAAATTGATTTTTTGAAGTTTTTCGACGGAAAATGGATTCCGTAGAAGATTTTTGATGGAAAATGGATTTCGTCGAAGATTTTTGACGGAAAGTGAATTCCGTCGAAAATGGATGAATAAAATAAATGCAAAAGAAATTGATTTTATGAAGTTTTTCGACGTAAAACGGATTCCTTCGTAAATGGATGAATAAAATAAATTCAAAAGAAATTGATTTTGTGAAGTTTTTCGACAGAAAACAAATTCCATCGAAAACAGATGAATAAAATAAATGCAAAAGAAATTGATTTTGTGCAGTTTTTCGACGGAAAATGGATTCCGTAGAAGATTTTTGACGGAAAATGGATTCTTTTGAAGATTTTTGACGGAAAATGAATTCCATCGAAAACGGATGAATAAAATAAATGCAAAAGAAATTGATTTTGTGAAGTTTTTTGACGGAAAATGGATTCTGTCGAAGATTTTTTACGGAAAATGAATTCCGTCGAAAATGGATGAATAAAATAAATGCAAAAGAAATTGATTTTGTGAAGTTTTTCGACGGAAAACAAATTCCGTCGAAAACGGATGAATAAAATAAATGCAAAAGAAGTTGATTTTGTGAATTTTTTCGACAGAAAATGGATTCCGTAGAAGATTTTTGATGGATAATGGATTCCGTCGAAGATTTTTGACGGAAAATGAATTCCATCGAAAATGGATGAATAAAATAATTGCAAAAGAAATTGATATTGTGAAGTTTTTCGACGGAAAACAAATTCCGTAAAAAACGGATGAACAAAATAAATGCAAAAGAAATTGATTTTATGAAGTTTTTCGACGAAAAATGGATTCCGTCGAAGATTTTTGATGAAAAATGTATTCCGTCGAAAATGGATGAATAAAATAAATGCAAAAGAAATTGATTTTGTGAAGTTTTTCGACGGAAAAAGAATTTCGTCGAAAACGGATTAATAAAATAAATGCAAAAGAAATTGATTTTTTGAAGTTTTTCGACGGAAAATGGATTCCGTAGAAGATTTTTGACGGAAAATGGATTCCGTCGAAGATTTTTGACGGAAAATGAATTCCATCGAAAACGGATGAATGAAATAAATGCAAAAGAAATTGATTTTGTGAAGTTTTTCGACGGAAAATGGATTCTGTCGAAGATTTTTTACGGAAAATGAATTCCGACGAAAATGGATGAATAAAATAAATGCAAAAGAAATTGATTTTGTGAAGTCTTTCGACGGAAAATGGATTCCGTCGAAGATTTTTGACAGAAAATGTATTCCGTCGAAAAAGAATGAATTAAATGAGTGCAAAAGAAATTTATTTTGTGAAGTTTTTCAACGGAAAATGAATTCCGTAGAACATGGATTAATAAAATAAATGTAAAAGAAATTGATTTTTTGAAGTTTTTCGACGGAATATGGATTCCGAAAAAGATTTTTGATGGAAAATGGATTCCGTCGAAGATTTTTGACGGAAAATGAATTCCGTCGAAATGGATGAGTAAAATAAATGCAAAAGAAATTGATTTTGGGAAGTTTTTCGACGGAAAATGGATTCCGTCGAAGATTTTTGACGGAAAATGAATTCCACTGAAAACAGATGAATAAAATAAATGCAAAAGAAATTGATTTTGTGATGTTTTTCGACGGAAAATGGATTCCGTCGAAGTTTTTGACGGAAAATGTATTCCGTCGAAAACGGATGAATAAAATAAATGCAAAAGAAATTGATTTTGTGAAGTTTTTCGACGGAAAATGGATTCCGTCGAAGATTTTTGACGGAAAATGAATTCCATCGAAAACGGATAAATAAAATAAATGCAAAAGAAATTGATTTTGTGAAGTTTTTCGACGGAAAATGGATTCCGTCGAAGATTTTTGACGGAAAATGTATTCCGTCGAAAACGGATGAATAAAATAAATGCAAAAGAAATTGATTTTGTGAAGTTTTTCGACGGAAAACGGATTCCGTCGAAAATGGATGAATAAAATAAATGCAAAAGAAATTGATTTTGTGAAGTTTTTCGACGGAAAATGGATTCCGTCGAAGATTTTTGAAGGAAAATGTATTCCGTCGAAAATGAATGAATTAAATTAATGCAAAAGAAATTTATTTTGTGAAGTGTTTAAACGGAAAATGAATTCCGTCGAACATGGATTAATAAAATAAATGTAAAAGAAATTGATTTTTCGAAGTTTTTGACGGAAAATGGATTCCGTAGAAGATTTTTGATGGAAAATGGATTCCGTCGAAGATTTTTGACGGAAAGTGAATTCCGTCGAAAATGGATGAATAAAATAAATGCAAAAGAAATTGATTTTATGAAGTTTTTCGACGTAAAACGGATTCCTTCGTAAACGGATGAATAAAATAAATTCAAAAGAAATTGATTTTGTGAAGTTTTTCGACAGAAAACAAATTCCATCGAAAACAGAAGAATAAAATAAATGCAAAAGAAATTGATTTTGTGCAGTTTTTCGACGGAAAATGGATTCCGTAGAAGATTTTTGACGGAAAATGGATTCCTTCGAAGATTTTTTACGGAAAATGAATTCCATCGAAAACGGATGAATAAAATAAATGCAAAAGAAATTGATTTTGTGAAGTTTTTTGACGGAAAATGGATTCTGTCGAAGATTTTTTACGGAAAATGAGTTCCGTCGAAAATGGATAAATAAAATAAATGCAAAAGAAATTGATTTTGTGAAGTTTTTCGACGGAAAATGGATTCCGTCGAAGATTTTTGACAGAAAATGTATTCCGTCGAAAATGAATGAATTAAATTAGTGCAAAAGAAATTTATTTTGTGATGTTTTTCAACGAAAAATGAATTCCGTCGAACATGAATTAATAAAATAAATATAAAAGAAATTGATTTTTTGATGTTTCTCGACGAAAAATGGATTCCGAAGAAGATTTTTGATGGAAAATGGATTCTGTCGAAGATTTTTGACGGAAAATGAATTCCGTCGAAAATGGATGAATAAAATAAATGCAAAATAAATTGATTTTGGGAAGTTTTTCGACGGAAAATGGATTCCGTCGAAGATTTTTGATGGAAAATGAATTCCACCGAAAACGGATGAATAAAATAAATGCAAAAGAAATTGATTTTGTGAAGTTTTTCGACGGATAATGGATTCCGTCGAAAATGGATGAATAAAATAAATGCAAAAGAAATTGATCTTGTGAAGTTTTTCGACGGAAAAAGAATTTCGTCGAAAATGGAATAATAAAATAAATGCAAAAGAAATTGATTTTTTAAAGTTTTTCGACGGAAAATGGATTCCGTAGAAGATTTTTGATGCAAAATGGATTTCGTCGAAGATTTTTGATGGAAAATGAATTCCGTCGAAAACGGATGAATAAAATAAAAGCAAAAGAAATTGACTTTATGAAGTTTTTCGACGCAAAATGGATTCCGTCGAAGATTTTTGACGAAAAATGTTTTCCGTCGAAAACGGATTAATAAAATAAATGCAAAAGAAATTGATTTTGTGAAGATTTTTAACGGAAAATGGATTCTGTCGAAGATTTTTTACGGAAAATGAATTCCGACGAAAATGGATGAATAAAATAAATGCAAAAGAAATTGATTTTGTGAAGTCTTTCGACGGAAAATGGATTTCGTCGAAGATTTTTGACAGAAAATGTATTCCGTCGAAAATGAAAGAATTAAATTAGTGCAAAAGAAATTTATTTTTTGAAGTTTTTCAACGGAAAATGAATTCCGTCGAACATGGATTAATAAAATAAATGTAAAAGAAATGATTTTTTGATTTTTTTGAAAAATGGATTTTTTTGACGGAAAATGGATTCCGTCGAAGAAGGAAAATGAATTTTGAAAACGGATGGAAAATAAATGCAAAAGAAATTGATTTTGTCGAAGATTTTTGACGAAAAATGTATTCCGTCGAAAACGTATGAATAAAATAAATGCAAAAGAAATTGATTTTGTGAAGTTTTTCGACGGAAAATGGATTCCGTCGAAGATTTTGGACGGAAAATGTATTCCGTCGAAAACGGATGAATAAAATAAATGCAAATGAAATTGATTTTGTGAAGGTTTTCGACGGAAAATGGATTCCGTCGAAGATTTTTGACGGAAAATGAATTCCATCGAAAACGGATGAATAAAATAAATGCAAAAGAAATTGATTTTGTGAAGTTTTTCGACGGAAAATGGATTCCGTCGAAGATTTTTGACGGAAAATGTATTCCGTCGAAAACGGATGAATAAAATAAATGCAAAAGAAATTGATTTTGTGAAGTTTTTCGACGGAAAACGGATTCCGTCGAAAATGGATGAATAAAATAAATGCAAAAGAAATTGATTTTGTGAAGTTTTTCGACGGAAAATGGATTCCGTCGAAGATTTTTGACGGAAAATGTATTCCGTCGAAAATGAATGAATTAAATTAATGCAAAAGAAATTTATTTTGTGAAGTGTTTCAACGGAAAATGAATTCCGTCGAACATGGATTAATAAAATAAATGTAAAAGAAATTGATTTTTCGAAGTTTTTCGACGGAAAATGGATTCCGTAGAAGATTTTTGATGGAAAATGGATTCCGTCGAAGATTTTTGACGGAAAGTGAATTCCGTCGAAAATGGATGAATAAAATAAATGCAAAAGAAATTGATTTTATGAAGTTTTTCGACGTAAAACGGATTCCTTCGTAAACGGATGAATAAAATAAATTCAAAAGAAATTGATTTTGTGAAGTTTTTCGACAGAAAACAAATTCCATCGAAAACAGATGAATAAAATAAATGCAAAAGAAATTGATTTTGTGCAGTTTTTCGACGGAAAATGGATTCCGTAGAAGATTTTTGACGGAAAATGGATTCTTTTGAAGATTTTTGACGGAAAATGAATTCCATCGAAAACGGATGAATAAAATAAATGCAAAAGAAATTGATTTTGTGAAGTTTTTTGACGGAAAATGGATTCTGTCGAAGATTTTTTACGGAAAATGAATTCCGTCGAAAATGGATGAATAAAATAAATGCAAAAGAAATTGATTTTTTGTGAAGTTTTTCGACGGAAAACAGAATTCCGTCGAAAATTTTTGATGAATAAAATAAATGCAAAAGAAATTGATTTTGTGAAGTTTTTCGACGACAAAAAATGGATTAAAAGCAAAAGAAATTGATTTTATGAAGATTTTACACGGAAAATGGATTCCGTCGAAGATTTTTGACGGAAAATGAATTCCGTCGAAAATGGATGAATAAAATAAATGCAAAAGAAATTGATTTTGTGAAGTTTTTCGACGGAAAACATTCCGTCGAAAACGGATGAATAAAATAAATGCAAAAGAAATTGATTTTATGAAGTTTTTCGACGGAATCCATTTTTCGTCGAAGATTTTTGACGAAAAATGTATTCCGTCGAAAACGGATGAATAAAATAAATGCAAAAGAAATTGATTTTGTGAAGTTTTTCACATCGAAAATGAATTCCGTCGAAAACGGATTAATAAAATAAATGCAAAAGAAATTGATTTTTTGAAGTTTTTCGACGGAAAATGGATTCCGTAGAAGATTTTTGACGGAAAATGGATTCCGTCGAAGATTTTTGACGGAAAATGAATTCCGTCGAAAACGGATGAATAAAATAAATGCAAAAGAAATTGATTTTGTGAAGTTTTTCGACGGAAAATGGATTCTGTCGAAGATTTTTTATAGAAAATGAATTCCGTCGAAAATGGATGAATAAAATAAATGCAAAAGAAATTGATTTTGTGAAGTTTTTCGACGGAAAATGGATTCCGTCGAAGATTTTTGACGGAAAATGTATTCCGTCGAAAATGGATGAATTAAATTAGTGCAAAAGAAATTTATTTTGTGAAGTTTTTCAACGGAAAATGAATTCCGTCGAACATGGATTAATAAAATAAATGTAAAAGAAATTGATTTTTTGAAGTTTTTCGACGGAAAATGTTCCGAAGAAGATTTTTGATGGAAAATGGATTCCGTCGAAGATTTTTGACGGAAAATGAATTCCGTCGAAAACGGATGAATAAAATAAATGCAAAAGAAATTGATTTTGGGAAGTTTTTCGACGGAAAATGGATTCCGTCGAAGATTTTTGACGGAAAATGAATTCCACGGAAAACGATGAATAAAATAAATGCAAAAGAAATTGATTTTGTGAAGTTTTTTGACGGAAAATGGATTCCGTCGAAGATTTTGACGGAAAATGAATTCCATCGAAAACGGATGAATAAAATAAATGCAAAAGAAATTGATTTTGTGAAGGTTTTCGACGGAAAATGGATTCCGTCGAAGATTTTTGACGGAAAATGAATTCCATCGAAAACGGATGAATAAAATAAATGCAAAAGAAATTGATTTTGTGAAGTTTTTCGACGGAAAATGGATTCCGTCGAAGATTTTTGACGGAAAATGTATTCCGTCGAAAACGGATGAATAAAATAAATGCAAAAGAAATTGATTTTGTGAAGTTTTTCGACGGAAAACGGATTCCGTCGAAAATGGATGAATAAAATAAATGCAAAAGAAATTGATTTTGTGAAGTTTTTCGACGGAAAATGGATTCCGTCGAAGATTTTTGACGGAAAATGTATTCCGTCGAAAATGAATGAATTAAATTAATGCAAAAGAAATTTATTTTGTGAAGTGTTTCAACGGAAAATGAATTCCGTCGAACATGGATTAATAAAATAAATGTAAAAGAAATTGATTTTTCGAAGTTTTTCGACGGAAAATGGATTCCGTAGAAGATTTTTGATGGAAAATGGATTCCGTCGAAGATTTTTGACGGAAAGTGAATTCCGTCGAAAATGGATGAATAAAATAAATGCAAAAGAAATTGATTTTATGAAGTTTTTCGACGTAAAACGGATTCCTTCGTAAACGGATGAATAAAATAAATTCAAAAGAAATTGATTTTGTGAAGTTTTTCGACAGAAAACAAATTCCATCGAAAACAGAAGAATAAAATAAATGCAAAAGAAATTGATTTTGTGCAGTTTTTCGACGGAAAATGGATTCCGTAGAAGATTTTTGACGGAAAATGGATTCCTTCGAAGATTTTTTACGGAAAATGAATTCCATCGAAAACGGATGAATAAAATAAATGCAAAAGAAATTGATTTTGTGAAGTTTTTTGACGGAAAATGGATTCTGTCGAAGATTTTTTACGGAAAATGAATTCCGTCGAAAATGGATAAATAAAATAAATGCAAAAGAAATTGATTTTGTGAAGTTTTTCGACGGAAAATGGATTCCGTCGAAGATTTTTGACAGAAAATGTATTCCGTCGAAAATGAATGAATTAAATTAGTGCAAAAGAAATTTATTTTGTGATGTTTTTCAACGGAAAATGAATTCCGTCGAACATGGATTAATAAAATAAATGTAAAAGAAATTGATTTTTTGATGTTTTTCGACGGAAAATGGATTCCGAAGAAGATTTTTGATGGAAAATGGATTCCGTCGAAGATTTTTGACGGAAAATGAATTCCGTCGAAAATGGATGAATAAAATAAATGCAAAATAAATTGATTTTGGGAAGTTTTTCGACGGAAAATGGATTCCGTCGAAGATTTTTGATGGAAAATGAATTCCACCGAAAACGGATGAATAAAATAAATGCAAAAGAAATTGATTTTGTGAAGTTTTTCGACGGATAATGGATTCCGTCGAAAATGGATGAATAAAATAAATGCAAAAGAAATTGATCTTGTGAAGTTTTTCGACGGAAAAAGAATTTCGTCGAAAATGGAATAATAAAATAAATGCAAAAGAAATTGATTTTTTAAAGTTTTTCGACGGAAAATGGATTCCGTAGAAGATTTTTGATGCAAAATGGATTTCGTCGAAGATTTTTGATGGAAAATGAATTCCGTCGAAAACGGATGAATAAAATAAAAGCAAAAGAAATTGACTTTATGAAGTTTTTCGACGCAAAATGGATTCCGTCGAAGATTTTTGACGAAAAATGTTTTCCGTCGAAAACGGATTAATAAAATAAATGCAAAAGAAATTGATTTTGTGAAGATTTTTAACGGAAAATGGATTCTGTCGAAGATTTTTTACGGAAAATGAATTCCGACGAAAATGGATGAATAAAATAAATGCAAAAGAAATTGATTTTGTGAAGTCTTTCGACGGAAAATGGATTTCGTCGAAGATTTTTGACAGAAAATGTATTCCGTCGAAAATGAAAGAATTAAATTAGTGCAAAAGAAATTTATTTTTTGAAGTTTTTCAACGGAAAATGAATTCCGTCGAACATGGATTAATAAAATAAATGTAAAAGAAATTGATTTTTTGAAGTTTTTTGACGGAAAATGGATTCCGAAGAAGATTTTTGATGGAAAATGGATTCCGTCGAAGATTTTTGACGGAAAATGAATTACACGGAAAACGTATGAAAAAAATAAATGCAAAAGAAATTGATTTTGTGAAGTTTTTCGACGGAAAATGGATTCCGTCGAAGATTTTGGACGGAAAATGTATTCCGTCGAAAACGGATGAATAAAACAAATGCAAAAGAAATTGATTTTGTGAAGGTTTTCGACGGAAAATGGATTCCGTCGAAGATTTTTGACGGAAAATGAATTCCATCGAAAACGGATGAATAAAATAAATGCAAAAGAAATTGATTTTGTGAAGTTTTTCGACAGGAAAATGGATTCCGTCGAAGATTTTTGACGGAAAATGTATTCCGTCGAAAACGGATGAATAAAATAAATGCAAAAGAAATTGATTTTGTGAAGTTTTTCGACGGAAAACGGATTCCGTAGAAAATGGATGAATAAAATAAATGCAAAAGAAATTGATTTTGTGAAGTTTTTCGACGGAAAATGGATTCCGTCGAAGATTTTTGACGGAAAATGTATTCCGTCGAAAATGAATGAATTAAATTAATGCAAAAGAAATTTATTTTGTGAAGTGTTTCAACGGAAAATGAATTCCGTCGAACATGGATTAATAAAATAAATGTAAAAGAAATTGATTTTTCGAAGTTTTTCGACGGAAAATGGATTCCGTAGAAGATTTTTGATGGAAAATGGATTCCGTCGAAGATTTTTGACGGAAAGTGAATTCCGTCGAAAATGGATGAATAAAATAAATGCAAAAGAAATTGATTTTATGAAGTTTTTCGACGTAAAACGGATTCCTTCGTAAATGGATGAATAAAATAAATTCAAAAGAAATTGATTTTGTGAAGTTTTTCGACAGAAAACAAATTCCATCGAAAACAGATGAATAAAATAAATGCAAAAGAAATTGATTTTGTGCAGTTTTTCGACGGAAAATGGATTCCGTAGAAGATTTTTGACGGAAAATGGATTCTTTTGAAGATTTTTGACGGAAAATGAATTCCATCGAAAACGGATGAATAAAATAAATGCAAAAGAAATTGATTTTGTGAAGTTTTTTGACGGAAAATGG
>JAVKPL010008765.1:0-34833 GCA_032173675.1 Gastrolobium villosum | reverse complement strand
ATGCATTTTTTTATGATCAAATCCCATCAAAACGGTGGATATTAAGTACATTGCAGTTGGAAACTTGATGGGGTATTCACGGTTGGAATTTGACGGTTACATTTGATTAAGTAACCGACTTGAATCAAACGACTCGTGGTTTTATGGATGGAGTGCGTATTTATGTTATAATGGTGTATCCTGTCATTTGTAGTGAATAATTTTGTCATTTATTATGGAAAGCAACTGCCATGTGTGGCCATATGGTGAGTGTGTAAATGCATTTTATGTTTGTTCAATATTTAACCGATTGATGCATTACGGGTTTTTGGAATTTTTTGAAAGGCGTTTGTTATAAATGACCTATATATGTGTTTGAGTAATTTTTTATGAATTGATATCTTGAAAATGTTCATAAAAGGCTTTGTATATACACGCATGGTTATTGGAAAGATATACGAGCATTTGGCTTTATATACATGTATATGATGTATTAATGCATTGATTTGGTATCATCATGTTAGATGTTAATTACTTGTCTCTGGAAACTTGCCTTCCAAGTATATTGATTCATATGTGTGAAATGTCATGCATTTATTGACATTCAATTGTATATAGTACACTTAATGGATTTGATGGTATATGATGGTGTTTGATATCCATTAACTCGGGACTTATAAATGTGAAAGTTTGACTTTATGATTAGGCAAGTGATAATTCTCGCTTAAAATGCACTATGTGTTTTGATGGATATAAAATATTTATATCTAGTGAAATATTTGATACTATGTGAACTTAACAGGGCTATCATAGTGATGGCATGATCAAGGTCAATAGATGACTTTGAATATTGTAAATAACATGATAATATTATATTATGTTATGGTTAAATTGGAATTTATTATGATTGCAGTAAATATTGTTATGTATACTGACTTAATAGTAAGAAAAATTATTGCTTTTAAGCAATATAAAAGTGAAGTTGAGAATCAACTCAACAAGAAAATTAAAATGGTAAGGAGCGATCGTGGGGGAGAATTTGATGGCCCCTTCGAGGAATTCTGTATAGAGTCTGGTATTATACACCAGACTACAGCTCCTTATTCACCGCAATCAAATGGGATTGCAGAAAGGAAAAATCGGACATTAAAAGAGATGATGAATGCCATGTTGATTACGTCCGGTTTACCACAGAATTTGTGGGGAGAAGCCATGTTGACGGCTAACTATATAATTAATAGAATGCCCCACAAAAAGACAAAAAACATACCATATGACATATGGAAAGGTAAGAAGCCATCCCTGAAATACTTTAGAGTGTGGGGGTGCTTGGCTAAGGTTGCGGTTCCTAAACCTAAAAGGTTGAAGATCGGACCTAAAACCGTGGATTGTGTATTCATCGGTTATGCACTTAATAGTAGTGCTTATCGGTTTCTAGTGTATAAATCAGATGTATCAGATATACATGCTAATACGGTGATTGAGTCAAGGGAAGTTACTTTCTTTGAAGATATATTTCCGTATAAGAAAATAAATGAATCCAGTGGCAATAATGATGATAAGATATCAAGTGATAACAACGATGATCAGGTTGTTATACCTCGAGATGCTACAACTAATGCTGATCCTGTAGAGGATATAGAAGATGAACCTAGACGTAGCAAGAGGCAAAGGACAGCCACATCCTTTGGACCTGATTTTATGACGTATTTATTAGAAAATGAGCCTCGGACTTATAAGGAAGCTATAATGTCTCCAGAAGGACCATTCTGGGAAGAGGCTATCAATAGTGAGATAGAGTCTATTTTGTCCAACCACACTTGGGAATTGGTAAATCTTCCTCCTGGCAACAAGCCTTTAGGGAGTAAGTGGGTGTTCAAAAGAAAAATGAAAGAGAATGGCACTATTGATAAATATAAAGCAAGGCTTGTGGTAAAAGGCTACAGGCAACGTGAAGGTCTCGATTATTTCGATACTTATTCTCCTGTTTCACGGATCACATCCATTAGGATGTTGATCGCAGTAGCTGCTTTGAATGGACTAGAAGTACATCAAATGGATGTTAAAACGGCATTCTTAAACGGCGACCTGGAAGAAGAGATATATTTAGAACAACCTGAAGGTTTTGTTGTTCCAGGACAAGAACGGAAAGTTTGTCGCTTAATAAAATCCCTTTACGGGTTAAAGCAAGCTCCAAAGCAATGGCATGCGAAATTTGATAGTGTTATGTTATCAAATGGATTTCGAATTAATGAATGTGACAAATGTGTCTATGTTCGAAATACAGGAAAAGGGTTTGCAATTGTCTGTCTTTATGTAGACGACATGTTGATTATGGGTAGTAATAGTCAAATGATTAATGTTACTAAACAATTACTGAAAAGTAAATTTGATATGAAAGATATGGGGATAGCAGACGTTATCCTAGGTATTAAAATCCATAGAACATCATGCAGGGTTGTCCTTATCACAGGCTCACTATATAGCTAAGGTTCTTGAGAAATTCAAAAGTTTGAATATAACCCCTGTGAGGAACCCTGTAGATTGTAATCTTAGTTTATTAAAGAACACTGGTAAAGCTACAGCACAAAAGCTATATGCTCAAGTGTTGGGTAGTCTGATGTACGTTATGAACTGCACCAGACCTGATATTGCTTATGCAGTAAGTCTGCTAAGTCGCTTTACTAGTAATCCAAATGAAAATCATTGGAAAGCTATGGTAAGAGTTTTGGGATACTTAAAGTATACTCAAAATTATGCTTTGCATTACGAGAAATACCCTGCAGTTATAGAAGGGTATTGTGATGCAAATTGGATCACCGGCTCTAATGACACTAGATCCACAAGTGGATATGTGTTTACCCTTGGTGGAGGTGCTGTGTCTTGGAAATCGTCCAAACAGACTTGCATCGCAAGGTCAACCATGGAAGCAGAATTTATTGCTTTAGATAAGGTCGGTGAAGAAGCGGAATGGCTTCGTAACTTTATTGAGGATGTTCCTAATTGGCCAAAACTGGTACATCTGTATGCATACATTGTGATAGCCAAGCCGCTATTGGAAGGGCCAAGAACGTCATGTATAACGGTAAGTCTAGACTCATACGTCGTAGACATGATACCGTAAGACAACTACTCTCGAACGGAATCATTACAATTGATTATGTTAAGTCTAAAGAGAACATAGCGGATCCGTTAACCAAAGGGATTCCTAGAGAGTTGGTTGAATATTTGTCGAAAGGAATGGGTTTAGGCCTATCAATTGTTGAGCATTGCGGTAACTCTACCTAGAAGAGTGGAGATCCCATGAACTAGGTTCAAAGAGACAACTAAGTGATGTTCGACTGTCCAAACACTGTGGAGTTTTTAAACTCATACTCATTCCTAGACAAGACAGTGTATTTATGAGGGTAAGCACTTAGGCTTTTAATGGTTTCTTAATCTGTTGTGTTCAGATGATGTTTAGTGAGTTACATCACAAGAAATCACCTATGTGAGTGTGAAGTGAGGGCCGCTTCTATGAGAATTTTTCAAAGGCCGATTCTCTAACAACACTCGCAGAACCAGGCAGGTGTCCCACGGCCAAAATGGGCGCAACAAAGGACCAACAATGCTAGAGAAGCAATTGTGTGACTCCTATTGTCTAGGTATACACTAAAGGTTGACGGTTCAAGTCTCCCTATAGACCACCGATTGACCGAGTATATCCGATAGGTTTTCACTAGAGAAGGTTCAAAGGTAACTCCACCTATCTCGATGCAGTTGTTTCTCGTTGAGGAATTACACTTTGCATTTATATTCTTATGCATTTTTGTCACGATGATTTGTCTTCTTATCCATGTGGGGGATTGTTGGAATTTATATATATATATTATATAAATAAATTATGTAGACAATCTATTGGTTATGAATAAGAAGTTTGGTAGTGAAAGGGTGTGTCTTTTCATCGACGAACGGATGTGTCGTTTCATCCGAACGGATGTGTCGTTTCATCCGAACGGATGTGTCATTTCATCCGAACGGATGTGTAGTTTCATCCGAACGGACATGTCGTTTCATCCGAACGGACATGTCGTTTCATCCTAACGGATATGTTGTTTCATCCTTGAATGGGTGCCTTTTCGTGTTGAACGAATGTGTCTTTTCTTGTCCAACGGATGTGTTGTTTCGTCGATGGAAAGGTGCCTTTTCAAACGTGACCGGTCAGTGTCTATAAATAGACACTTACACCTTCAGAAAATGGTACCACAATTTTCCTGCACTTAAAGTCTGCCGGAATTTTTCTCCTTCCGGTTTGCATATTCCTGTTCATACTCCGGTGTGATTTCCTCTGGCATATTGTTGTGTTCGTTTGGGCTGTTGATTGGTAGTGCCACCATTCTTCAGACGGAATCCGTTCTATCCTGGGAGACAAGTGTCCATCAACCTTGGGCATCAGTGAGGGGGCAAATTGTCTTAAGGAGACACGTTCTGTGGGCTCGGATTCAATCCTCTCCTGCATACATTCTTCTGACTAATTCTTTATTCGGATTACAAGTAAGTCTGTTCTTATTTTTATTATTACACAGTGATAACTCTGATCATCTACCCCTTCTGTCAAATACATGGGTTCAAGGCAATAGTGATTTGATATCACCCTCTGTCTTCTATAACATGTTTATCTCATTTTACATGAGATAAATACCTTTCCTACGCACAAAAATGGGTTGGGTCCCACCACTCTTTTTTCTCTCTCCTTTTATCTATAGGTCTCACTTATACTTTTATCTATACAACATGAGATAATATTTTTCCTATAACATAAGGAAAAATATATTCTCTTATTTAATACTAGAAAGATAAATATACAAATTTCATATAACATGATAGAATCCACTCGTGATCAAAAACATGAAGCAGGGATATTTTTCAAGTTTATTATTATTATTATTTTATCTTCTACGTTACGTTGGAAGGAAAAAGTTCACCAGCCCATGAGTGACACGTTGTTGATCCACTGCTCAATTTACGTTTTCTCTCCTTTGGCTCATTTTCTCCTCTAAAATACTAGTTGACAAAATAAAATCATTATCTAGAAAGCGATAGTTGGTGCTTTATAATGGACACTGTTTGGCCATAAAAGGAAGGGCATGAAAGAAAAAAGTTTGAATAATCCATATGGTTATCCTACCGTTTAGGCTGCATTTAACTAGAGATTGTCTCGCATTTAAAAGGAATAGAATACGATGGAGCATAAAAAATTAGGGTAAAATGTGTGTAATTTTAAATGATGTAAAGTTGTGTCATTTTAACATAGAGAAATAGATAGATAAAGGAGGAGAAAGAGTTGACAAAAAAAAAGGTGTGGGTCCCACTTCTTTGTGAGAGTGAAAGGATATAAGTTGTGTCATTTAAAAGGATAAATACTTTTCCCAAAGAATTATATTCCTCACATGGAAAACTAATGTAGCAGGTGGCTACTCACATTTAAGGGAAGTTAAAAGAGAGAAAGGAGAGTGAGGGAGAGAGAGAGAAAAAGAGAGAGAGAATTGTCTGAATTTTTTGATTATCTTCTATTCACGCCTCCCAGGCTATTTGTATTACAATGGCTGGAATAATTGCAACAAACATGACAACGGTGCAACAAACAAAACAATGGATTACTGACTAACAAATATTAACGGGTTCCCCTCAAATTGGGCCTCCTACATTATTTAGCCCATGACAAAGTCTTTGAAATGCTCGGGTCTCTTGCATGTCCTCTTCCTGCTGGACCGCTTCTCTCTTGGGCCTTCCTCTAACTCAGGGTCTGTTACATCACCCCATTCTCCCAAAGCAGACTTGTCCTCAAGTCTGGAGCCCATGAGCAATGTATGGTGAGGCACTGGGGCCAACGTATGTGGCGGCTCGAGGCTCTGGGCACTCGTACCAAACCCTTGAGTTGCCAATAATGGGGTTGAATTGGGAAGCACTTTAGACGGTGGAGATGTTGCCGACAATGCCCAAGGATCCGTAGCCGTGGGATCAGGTATAGTAGTTGGTGATAGTTGTGATCCATGAGTGGGGTTGGACGGTGGAGATAACACCGAATTTGGAGCCTGCATCTTAGCCTTTGCACGTGGAGCGTGATCAGTTGCTATGAGACAACTCTGATTGTTGGAGTTCCCAGACGAGGTGGTGTGCTCAATATTCTTGGTATCCTTTCCTCTGTGCTCAAATGATTCATTGTCCTCCTCTAAGTTGTCCTTCACTCCTGCTCCTCGTTTGCTAAGACCCTTTGTGCTGTTCGGGATACCCGCCTGGGCTAAGTTCGCTTCATCCTCCCATGTAGAATCGTCCGGAGACAGATCTAACCATTGGATGAGCACTTGGGTGATTAAAACACCTTTCCTCCAAACTTGTCGTGTCCCTAGGAGCGCAAAAGGTGTGTGTCGGAGCGGAGTTTCTGATGGCGTGTTGGGAAAAGAATGGATCTTGAAGGGCGGATTGGATCTGAACGGCCGGAGGAGGGATACGTGAAAAACCGGATAGATCCGTGTCGTCGGAGGGAGTTTCAGGCGGTAAGCCACTGGTCCGACGCGATCCTCTATCTCATACGGACCATAGTAGTGAAGAGCCAACTTCTGAGACGACCTGCGACTCACAGATAGCTGACGATACGGCTGTAAACGAACCAGAACCAAATCCCCTGAGGTAAAGGTCCAATCTTTTGTTTTTTTATCCTCCTGTGCTTTCATCACTTGCTGAGCTCTGAATAAGTTCTCTTTCAATGTTTGCATGAGTGACATGCGTTCGGTGAGGGTGGTGTCGACAGCTTCATTAGGTGAGGCACCTAAATAGTATGCCAGTAGATTAGGTGGGGACCGGCCAAACATCACCTGATAAGGGGTAACACCTGAGGAAGAGTGGAATGATGTGTTGTAGTGGTATTCGGCTAAACTGAGGAACTTGGACCACGAAGACGGATGGTGGTGTGAGAAAGCACGTAAGTAATTTTCTAGACACCTGTTACCTCGCTCTGTTTGGCCATCTGTCAGAGGATGGTAAATAGAACTAAAATGCATTTTTGTGCCTTGCAGTTTGAATAAAGAACGCCAGAAATCACTGAGGAAAATCAAATCTCGATCAGATACGATGGACTCTGGTAGTCCGTGGAGCTTTCCAACAAAGTCCCAAAAGAGCTGAGCAATTTTGGAAGCGGAGTAATGTGTCAGAAGTGGGATTAAATGGGCTGCCTTTGAGAACCGATCTACCACCACCAAAACAGCTGTGTACCCCGCAGACAGCGGCAAGTGTGTGATGAAATCCATACTCATGTGAGACCACAGCGTGTCTGGTATTTGTAATGGTTGTAAAAGTCCTAGGGGAGAGTGGTTGGGAGGTTTTAGTTTCTGGAAGATTTCACATTTTTGGATGTAGTTTTTAATATCTGCTCGTATCCCTTTCCAGGTAAAGTTTTTGTTGATGCGATGCAGGGTAGCTTGGATCCCTGAATGTCCGCCCTGAACTGTTTTGTGGTGCTCATGAAGAATGGATTCAATCAAAGAGGACTTTGCTGGAACGTAGATCCGGTTGCGATGGAAGAGTAACCCGTTGCGGACCCTCCAGTCGGGAAAGGAACTAGGATTTTTGTTTATTTCCTGTAAAAGAGCTGTAGTGTAGGGATCCGTTGTGTATTCGGACTGTAATATATTGGGAAGATTAAGAATCGAGCCAGACAAGGCCATGACATGGGGACTTGGACAATTGACGTCCCCTGTAGGTATTCTGGAAAGACCGTCGGCCACCGTGTTGGTTCTGCCGGTCTTGTAGACAATGGTATAGTTGAAACCCAACAATTTGGATAGAAATTATTGTTCCTCAGGAGTTTGTATAACTTGGCCCATCAAGTTGTGCAAGATTCTATGATCCGTGCGAATGGTAAATGGGGACCCAACTAGATACTGACGTCATTTGCTGATGGCTGAAGTGACCGCAAACATCTCTCGTACGTAGACGGATTGTCTTTACATTGCGGAGGATAGTTTGTGACTGTAGAAAGCCAATGGTTTTTCATTTTGTAGTAAAACGGCGCCGATCCCCACGCCGGAAGCATCAGTTTCCACAACAAATGGTTGCGAAAAATCAGGTAACGTCAGTATAGGGGCTGTGATCAGATGGCTTTTGAGCTCCTGGAATGTCGTGGCGGCTTCTGGTGTCCAACGAAACTCATTCTTGGATAGGAGATCAGTAAGAGGGCTAGCAATAGAAGCATATTTCTTAATAAACTTTCGGTAATACCCCGAAATTCTGAGAAATGCCCTCACGTGTTTAGCATTAGTGGGTGTGGGCCACTCCACAATGGCCTTCAATTTGCCTGGGTCAGGTGAAACTCCTTTGCCTGTGATAATATGGCCCAAATAAGAAATTTTTGAGCAGCCAAATGAGCACTTTTATTTTTTTGCAAACAGCGAGTGAGCTCTTAATGTGTTGAAAACTGTCCATAAATGATCGATATGTTTTGCCAGGGAGGAACTGTAGACCACTATGTCATCAAAGAAAATGACCACAAATCTTCTAAGGAACTTAGCGAAAATAGTATTCATAGCTGCTTGGAATGTGGAGGGTGCTTTAGATAAGCCAAATGGCATAACTAAAAATTCAAAATGGTCATGGTGAGTGCGGAAGGCTGTCTTGTGGACATCAAGTGAGTGCATCCTGATTTGATGATACCCTGAGCGTAAGTCCAATTTAGAAAAAATTGTTGCTCCATGTAGTTCATCCAGCAATTCAACAATGTTGGGAATAGGAAACTTATCTTGGACAGTGATGGCGTTAAGGGCATGGTAATCAACACAAAACCGCTATGTGCCATCCTTCTTCTTGACTAATAGCACTGGTGAACTAAAAGCAAAGTGGCTGTGCTGAATCACCCCTGTTTTCAGCATCTCCTGCACACATTTCTCAATCTCATTCTTTTGGCAATGTGGGTAGGGATAAGGCCGCACTTGCACCGGTTTGGAATTCGGTAGTAGGTGAATGTGGTGTTTAAAAATGCGGTTTGGAAGAAGAGTCGTTGGCTCTAGGAAGATATCTGTGAATTGCTGCAATAGATGCTCCGGTTGTGGAATTTGCCCCCGCATATCCACCTCATGACTTTTTTCCTCATATTTAGTAGAAAAGCACATCAAACACGAAGAGATTGAATCATGGAGCATAAGTTTGTGCAATTGGGACGCACTGATGTGTTGGGGATGAGCAGCAACTTCCCCTTTAAGTAGTACCTAGTTATTGTTGTGAACAAAAGACATGGTCAAAGCAGCATAGTTCGTAATAATTGGACCCAGTGTTGATAACCATTGGAACCCCAATACCAGATCATCCCATTTTAAATCAATCACATAAACATCTATATGGAATAAATGTGATTGAGTTACAATAGGAACATTAGTACAATTGGCAGAACAAAGTAAGGTATCTTCATTTCCTACCCTAACTTTAAAAGGAGGAATAGCATGGAAAATTAAGTGTAAATGTGAGGCCATGCGAGATGTGATAAAATTGTGAGTACTACCTCCATCCACCAGCACTTGAATTGCTTGCCCAGAAATTGTACCTTGCATCCGAAATGAATTAGAGGATTGATGACCAAATAAAGCATTAAAGCTGATTTCATGTACAACCTCCGAAATGGGTGATTCAGGGACTTCAACGGCATGTTCGAGTGTGAGATCAGGAGATGGTTGTGTATCATGGGGTTCATCCTCCGAGCCTTCTAAATAAAGCAAAGTTGTGCGGCCTTTACATTTGTGACCACGTACAAATGTTTCATCACAATTATAGCATAAATTCTTGTCACGGCGGGCTTGTCTTTCCTCTGCTGTCAGCCATTTAATGGGTATGGGTGGTAATGCTGAATTTGGCTTAATTGAGGTAAATGGGGAAATGGTAGTAATGGGTGTGGCAGCAATAGGTTGTGGAGGGTTTGTATTTGACCGTGGGGCCCAGGG
The DNA here is from genome assembly GCA_032173675.1 of Gastrolobium villosum. Lineage (NCBI taxonomy): Eukaryota > Viridiplantae > Streptophyta > Magnoliopsida > Fabales > Fabaceae > Gastrolobium > Gastrolobium villosum. Next base: position 24,889 of record JAVKPL010008765.1, on the reverse strand, counting down.
TTTAGAAGAATGAGTTTCTGCAAACTGATCCTCGTAAATTCTGGCAAATGCAAAAGCTGAAGTCACATCAGCAGGTCGGTGGACCAATTCTGCTTTGCGGATTTGGGGTTTCAAACCAGCTATAAACAGACTTTTACGCATTATAGGGGTCAGGTCTGGAACTCTACGAACTACCAGTTCAAAAGTTGTTTGAAATTCCACCACCGATCCAAATTGCTGCAGTTTGGCTAAAGATCCCAGTGGATCTTCAAATTCGGATGGACCGAATCTCTGATTAATACCAATTACGAAGGAATGCCAATCTGGAAATTGGCCATGGGCAATAGTGCCTCAAACCAACAAGAAGCAGGCATATCCAAGTTAAAAGATACTAAATTGAGGCTATCATTATCAGGAATGTGATAATATCTGAAATACCTATCAACTGCAAATAGCCAAGGTCCAGGGTCGCCAGATCCAAATCTGGGGAAGTCTATTTTCATGGATCGGAGTTGTTGTGGTGGGCGATTGGGAATAGCACCCAGAATTCCGGCTTGTGGATTTGTGGTGAGGGTTGTCATTTGTTGTTTCATATTCTGCATTAAGCCACACGTCTCCTGTATTTGACGATTAAAATCATCTAATCGTTGGGTCTGTTGTAACTCAAATGATTCGATGCTGTGGTCTAGAGATTTATCTAGATGAGAGAATTGTTGTTCGTGGCCAGCGATCTGATTGGATAAATCCCTGAGTCTGGTATTTTCTGCCATAACTCAATGGAAGCACCAATGTAGCAGGTGGCTACTCACAGTTAAGAGAAGTTAAAAGAGAGAAAGGAGAGTGAGGGAGAGAGAGAGAGAGAAAAAGAGAGAGAGTTGTCTGAATTTTCTGATTATCTTCTATTCACGCCTCCCAGGCTATTTGTATTACAATGGCTGGAATAATTGCAACAAACATAACAACGGTGCAACAAGCAAAACAACGGATTATTGACTAACAAATATTAACAGGTTCCCCTCAAATTGGACCTGATACATTATTTAGTCCTTGACAAAGTCTTTGAAATGCTCAGGTCTCTTGCATGTCCTCTTCTATTCACGCCTCCCAGGCTATTTGTATTACAATGGCTGGAATAATTGCAACAAACATAACAACGGTGCAACAAGCAAAACAACGTATTACTGACTAACAAATATTAACATGTTCCCCTCACCTCATACATTATTTAGCCTTTGACAAAGTCTTTGAAATGCTCAGGTCTCTTGCATGTCCTCTTCCTGCTTGACTGCTTCTCTCTTGGGCCTTCCTCTAACTCAGGGTCCGTTACAATTAAGTTGTCATATTGTCATCTCTTCAATGTGAAGTTATGAAGATGTAAACCATAAAACATTAATATCCAAAAAAAAAAAACATAAAACATTAAAAGTTCGAAACTCAACTAATAATATCGGTTTTAGGTTTAAAGATTAATGTGATAATGTCACAAAGAGGCTGGTGGTGGAAGAAGTGCAAATGGGTGGAAGATATATTCTAATATCAGCATTATGAAAGTGTTAAAAACTTAGATGGCTTATTGAGCTTCAAGCTCATTTGTCTCAAGATGCACACTTACTAATTACTCTTAATTAGTCATTCCCCATTTGATTTTATTCATCCTTTTATTTTAGTCAAACTCAACTAATTAAAACCCACATATAAAAGAACCAAACCACGAGAAAGATATATAGGAAAATAAAGTGTACGTTTTCCTCATTATTACAGAGGATTATGGATTCTATTATAAAGGTAGAAGTGTACGTTTTCCTCATTATTACAGAGGAAAATAAAGTGCACGTTTTCCTAAAGAATTCTAATTATTATTGAGTATGTTACACATTATTTAGCCAATCAAATTGATGAAGTTACCTTTAACTTCTTATTGTTTTCCTTCCACGAGGAAGTCATATTAATACCCGCAAGAATTGGTTCTTTGCATAAATATTTTTCTGCTAATGGAGTAGGTTGCATTGTGAAGAGCGGCAAATGTAGTGGGATTCACTTGATTTTTTGTGAGTGTTTCCAACGAATCAATTTAATCCAGAAGTTTGAGCTATTGGTGAGGGCTATTTTAATAATTTATATTATTCTCTAACACATTCCCTCGTACAAGAACCCTTTGACCTTGAAACGAGAATATTGCACATGCCCAATTTTTGGTTTACAACATGCTTTACTTAATTTCACTAGAAAGTGGGGGCGGTGAGGATCGAACTCATGACCTCATGGTCACTAAAGCTCTGATACTATATAAAGAATCAATTCAACCCAAAAACTTAAATTATTGGGTGAGGATCTTTTTAATAATTTATACTATTCTCTAAAAAAAGATATATTAAACTCTTAATAAAATATATTAATTACAACCAAACCAAGTGATCAATTGCTTGGTTTCGAATAAAATCTCCTATATAATAGCAAAAATATCAATATGCATTGCAAGATAGGAGAGGGAATCACAGTCCACGAGTGAGTGCCAATAGTTGGGGGTGTAAATGAGTTATATCAGACTCATCTTTAGTTTAAATAGGTCAGACTTATAAAATATTTTGAATATGACCCGACCTATTTGCTTGATATAAGCTACATTGTAGGTTTAAACTTATTACCATATCAGTCAATGTAATATAACCATAGTTAGTTATTTTAACTGAGTTAGTTAGTTAGTTTAGTTAGTTTTTATTTTTCCGCTTTTCTATATGACAGTAAGAGTATGCTATATATATAGCAACTCTTCTGTGTGTTGTATCAATCAAGATTATCGAGCCTTGTGATAATGAATTTCACTTTCATTTTTCTGCTACTTTCTCTGCAGTTTCCTTCTTTGGTAACATGGTATCATAGCTCATATGAGCTCTAGTATTCGCTATTCATTTCCTTTTCTTCTCTCAAGTCTACATCACCTTTCTGCTAGCTATAATGGCGAACCAGAGCTCACTAACACCAGATAATCAAATGAGCCATTTCTTTCTTCATTCAAATGAGAATCCTTTATTGATTCTCGTTCCCACCCTTCTCAATGGTAAGAGCTACCATTCTTGGCTTCAAACAATGACAAGAGCACTTCGATCCAAGAACAAACTTGGCTTTGTAGATGGCAGCATTCTGATTCCAGCCGAGACAGATCCTTTGCATTATGCATGGGAAAGATGCAACATGATGGTTCTTTCTTGGATCATTCATTTAATCACAGAAACCATAGGTCAATCTGTTCTTTGTATGGAACAAGCTTCACAAGTCTGGAAAGATTTGAAAGAAAGATTTTCTCAATCCGATACTTTTCGCATAGCAGATCTTCAAGAAGATATATTTCGATTGCAGCAAGGAGCAAGATCTGTGTCAGAATACTTGACTCAGTTAAAGATCTTGTGGGACGAGCTTGACAGTCTTGAACCTTCCCTGAAATGCTCCTGTGGTGCATTAGTTCGAGTACAAGCAACTAAAGAAAGAGATCACATAATTCGCTTCTTAAGGGGTCTTAATGAAACATATGCCCAACAAGATCTCAAATAATGCTCATGCAACCTTTGCCAGGTATGAATCAAGTTTTCTCACTGATTATTCAGCAAGAACGTCAGTTGAACACAGACAGTGCTGATAATCCAGCTGGAGATGAAACTAAAACTTTGTTGAATGTCACTACTCATCAATATACACGAGGCTTTATTGGCAGAGGTCGTGGTGCCTTTCCTGGAAGAAGACGTGGCTTTATTGGTAGAGTTCGTGGAAATAATGCCAAGATCTGCACTCATTGTGGCATAACCAATCATACTGTGGATACATGTTACAAGAAACATGGATATCCACCTGGTTACAATCAATACTCCTCTCATAAAGCAAATGCAGTTACTCAAGAAGATAATGATGAAGGCATTGATGAGTTCTTTGAAGAACAAGATTAGAAGCCTCATGATCAAAGCTATACATTCTCTAAGGAGCAATATGACAGTATTCTGGATATGTTGCAGCACACCAAGATAAATTCCAATCATGTTTCAAATGCGGTACACACCAATATAATCAATACCAATCATTCTCAAACAGGTAATTCCAATATTTAGTGGATATTGGACACTGGAGCTACTGAGCATATTTCCTACAATTCTGGTATTTTTTTCTTCAATTAAACCCATTAAACCAGTTTCCATCAATTTGCCAGATGGTTCACAGATCCAAGCCCTTCAATTTGGAGTTGTTCATGTATCTAATTTTCTTACTTTAAATGATGTTCTTTATGTTGAATCATTTAAAGTAAATCTTATTTGTATTACCAAACTATTACATAATTTAAAATGCTCCATCACCTTTAATGAATCTATCTGTCATATTATGCAGCCTACCAACCAGAGGATGATTGGTTCAGCTAAACAAGTAGGTGGGTTGTATGTGCTCAATCAAGAAACTCGTGGAGATTCTCTAAATAATAGTCAATGTAATAATGTGAATAACATCACAAGCCAATCCATATGACATTATAGACTTGGTCACTGCTCTCAACCTGTTATGCAGACCATTTGTAACCTTTTTCCTTTCATAAAAAGTCATATTGTTGTTCCATGTGATACTTGTCACTTTGCTAAACAAAGAAGAATACCATTTCCTCTTAGTTCTTCTGTAACTTCTCATACTTTTGATTTAATACATACAGATATCTGGGGTCCTTACAGTGTACCTTCTCTTTCTGTCCATCAATATTTTTTAACTATAATTGATGATTACTCACGATTCTATCGGGTCATATTAATGAAAAACAAGTCTGAAACTCGTGGCCATATTCAGAACTTTGTTAGACTTATTGAAAACCAATTCCAAAGCAATATAAAAACTGTTATAAGTGACAATGGACCAGAATTTCTGATGTCCAACTTCTTCAAAGAAAAGGGTATTATACACCCAATATCTTGTGTTGAATCTCCTCAACAAAATGGTGTTGTTGAAAGAAAACATCAACATATTCTAACTGTAGCTAGATCCCTCCTTTTTCAATAAAAAATTCCTCTTACATTCTGGACATATTGTATCACACATGCAGTTCACATTATAAATAAATTACCTACTCCTAATCTCAAAAACAAAACTCCATATGAACTATTACACAACAAACCTCCTTTGATAATTCATCGTAAAGTCTTTGGATGCCTTTGTTATGCTTCCACCCTTTATGCTAACCGTACCAAATTTCAACCTAGAGCCAGAAAAGCGATCTTCCTTGGTTATAAAGATGGAACTAAGGGATACCTTTTATATGACCTTACCACTCATAATACCTTTGTTTCAAGAAATGTTTTTTTTTTATGACTCTATTTTTCCCTTTTTCCAAACAGATCAGCAAAAATCAACTCCTCCTACTGATCCTTGCTTCACACAACCCATATATGATGACAACACAACTCATTCCACACAATCAAACTCACCTCAGTATCAGAATCAAACAACTGATACAACTACTCAATACCAAAATCCTATAACTGACAACACCCAAACACAAAATCTCCCAAAAAGGTCCACCCAAATGAGAAATCCACCACAGTACCTCAAAGATTTTCACTGCAATATACCTGCTGCACATGCCATAATCAATTCATCCTCAGGTATTTCTCCATCTTCTTCTTACCCTTTCTCATCAGTATTACATTATAATAAATGCTCCTCTTCCCACACATCTTTTTGCCACAATATCTCATCTCATTCTGAACCTAATAAATACAAGCAAGCTGTTTCTAATCCAAATTGGCAGCAAGCTATAAATGATGAATTACAGGCCTTAGAGAAGAACAAGACATGGACCATGGTTGATTTACCAGCTGGAAAACAACCTATTGATTGTAAATGGGTCTACAAAATAAAACATAAAGCAGATGGAACTATAGATTGATACAAAGCTAGATTAGTAGCTAAAGGCTTCACTCAAATAGAAGGTATGGATTATTTTGATACCTTTTTTCCTGTTGTTAAAATTACAACAGTGAGAACTCTTCTTGCTATTAAAATTGCTCAAAATTGGAACATTGAACAACTGGATGTGAACAATACATTTCTTCATGGAGATTTGAATGAAGAAGTCTACATGGTAGTTCCTCTAGGACTTTATTCCTCTTCTTCACAAGTTTGCAAACTGCAAAAATCCTTGTATGGCTTAAAGCAGGCCAGTAGACAATGGAATGTTAAACTTACTGCTACACTTATTAATCTGGGATACACACAGTCACTTGCTGATTAAAGAAAAAGGGAAGTTCATTTACTGCATTACTGGCTTATGTAGACGATATTGTTTTAACTGGGAATGATCAAGCTGAAATTTCCATGGTTAAATCTTCTCTTCATCATCAATTCAACATTAAGGACTTAGGGTCTTTGAAATTTTTCCTTGGTTTGGAAATCATCCGTTCCAAACGTGGTATGATTATCAACCAAAGAAAGTATGCACTTGAATTACTATCTGACACAGGTCTCCTAGTTGCCAAGCCTGCTTCCACTACCTTGGATCCAGCTCATAAACTTCAGAAACATTAAGGAACACCTTATCCTGATGTTCTTGAATATCGCAGGATCATTGGAAGGCTTCTATATTTAACCACAACTCGTCCAGACGTATCACATCTTGTCCAACAATTAAGCCAGTATGTCTCTTCACTTATGGACACTCACTTCAAAGCTGCCTGTCATGTTCTACGATACATTAAAGGGTCTCCTTCGAAAGGTCTTTTTTCCCTGCCACAAATGATCTTCGTATTTCAGCTTTTGCAGATTCTGATTGGGCATGCTGCCCTGACACACGAAGGTCTATCTCTGGGTTCTATATATTCCTAGGTCCATCTTTAATATCCTGGAAATCAAAGAAACAGACCACGGTTTCTAGATCATCTTCAGAAGAAGAATATAGGGCCCTTGCACATCTCACTTGTGAACTCCAATGGCTTCAATTCATACTTCATGATCTTCACATTCTCACACTTCAACCTGCTTCAGTTTATTGTGATAACCAGACATCCATATATTTGGTTCATAATCCCACATTTCATGAAAGAAGCAAACATATTGAGATAGATTGTCATCTCACTAGGGAAAAGATTCTGACTGGTCTTATTCATCTACTTCCTATTTCGACGAAACACTAGTTGGCAGATACTTTCACTAAGTCTTTGCAACCATCCCAGTTCCAGATTCTCATTGACAAGTTGGGGTTACTTGACATTCACCTTCCAACCTGAGGGGAGGGTATTACCATATCAGTCAATGTAATATAACCATAGTTAGTTATTTTGACTATAAGTTAGTTAGTTCGTTTAGTTAGTTTGTTATTTTCCCGCTTTTCTATATGACAGTAAGAGTATGCTATATATATAGCAACTCTTTTGTGTGTTGTATCAATCAAGATTATCGAGCCTTGTGATAATGAATTTCACTTTCATTTCTCTGTTTTCTTTCTCAGCTACTTTCTCTGTAGTTTCCTTCTTTGGTAACATACTTGACTTATATTAAAAAATCTAAAGGCTTAACCTAGGCCTATTGTCTTATTTAAGATTATTAGTTTGAAACCTATCAAAAATTATAAAAAATAAATGAAATGATAATATTTTTTTAAATTATTCAAATATCTATTTTAATTAAAATAAATAATATGATATAGGTCTTCCTGCGGTAGGCTTACGGGCCAGATCTTATAAGCAAGGAAGCACAGACACTTCAAAAAATAGGGAGAGTCGTGTCCAACACGCTCCGACACGGCGACACGCTCCGACACGGTGTCGGACACGGGGTCAACTTTTTCCGACACGTTGACCATTCCGACACGCGAACTTGACCAGTCCGACACGCTCCGACACGGTCAAATGGCATTTTCGTAAATTTTTAAATTTTTTTTAAAATTAAAATATATTAGTAAAGCTTCTACATGATCATATCAATTTTCTCCCTTTTTCTTCCGTTAAGTAAATAATAGATCATCTTAGCACCATCGTTGTCATTCTTGTTATGCTCTTACCATGTCTCCTGCTCCCTAATCTCACTCAAATCTGATCTGATCTCTCTCTTTCATCTCAGTTCTTTTTTTTTTTATTAAAGCTTCCACCTTTTATAATATTTGATTGTGTTCTTGATGTTCTTATTTTACAGTGTGTTCTTTTAGTTTATGTTTTTGCCTTTTGTGAAGAACGCTGCTACAATTTTTGGTATTGGGTGTCGGTGAATTTTTTTGCTGCTGTTGCCATTGGTTACATCACATTTTTCTTTTTCTTTTTCTTTTTTTTCGCTTTATGTAACACCTTGGATTCTGACTTTGAATCAATTTTTCTTATGTGGTTTTGGATTGGAGAGGAAGTTGAAAGATAATATTTTGATGGGTATTATTAATTTTTTTTATTTTTTGTTAAATTATTGAATATTAAATGAAATATACACTATATAATTTAAAAATATTATTTAATATTAAAACGTGTCCCAACGTGTCGAAATCCATAATTTTTTAAGATTGACGTGTCGGAGTGTCGTGTCGTGTCGTGTCGTATCACGTGTCGTGTGTCGTATCGGTGCTACATAGCTTATAATAGTATATTAGGTCGAGTCGAGCTATAGGTTCCAAGTAGTCCTTCTAACCCTTTTACATCCCTATAAGAAGAGAAATTTGAGAATGAATGGCGTTAGTGGATCCTTTGATGTCAAAATTTTATATGACTTGATCATGTGGATTTTTATGTCTATCTCTCTCTTCACTTACATTAAATAAGTGTGGTCAAATTATTATTAATGAAGAAATAGATAAACACAAAAAGTTCATGTGACCGGATCAGGTGAAATTTTAACATAAAAGAATCCACTCTCATTAATGTACGTTAAATTTGATCGATATTTGTATTATTTTCGAAATTTGTGTCATTAATTATTAATGGTTGATTTGTTTTTTATCGGCTTTGAATATCTCCAAGTAAATTGCAAGGATTCTGACAAGTCTAAACTATATTTTAATTTTTATGATGATTATTTCTCATTTAAGTTATTATCATTTTTATTTTTTTGATTATTTATGAGATTATTTATTATTTAATTTATTATTTTTCTATATAACTACTTTATAAATAAAAGCAACCCAATGGGTGCAGCTCAGTTGATTCCTTGGCGCTGAGTTAGTGGGTTTAGACATGTGTTCGATTCCCACTGAATGCATTCTTGGGGAGGGGGCTAAACCTTTAGTCATCCCCGTATTTCGGATTAGTCACATAGCCGTTACACAATGATAACTCTGATCATCTACCCCTTCTGTCAAATACATGGGTTCAAAGCAATAGTGATTTGATATCACCCTTTGTCTTTTATAACAGTTCATGAACTTCATCAACAGGAAGTGTACTCTCTCTCTCTTTTTAGGTACAAAATGAGGGCTAAAGCCCAAAAAAGCAGAAAACTAACTAAGGAGACCCGATAGCAGTAAAATTACTGCAGTTTTTGCGATCTTCCTTTATTCTAAGCAGCAGTCCTTCAGGAGCATAATTCAACCTCAGAAAATTTGAATTCCCTTAGACCAAGAAGTGTACTCTTAAAGCAAGATAACTAGATTATTGTGTGTTAGATAAATGAAGGATACAAAATAATGACTTTATACATATGCATGGGTGCATTGTGTGTTAGATTTCATTCATGATTTAAGGGATAAGGCAGTCAAATCAAAACACCTATATGCTAAAAAAATTGATACCATAAAAAAACTCCTCAGAGTTACAACTTGTGCTTGAGCCTAAAAAGAATGATTGTTATGGTGTTATCATTCTTTTACACATATTATAGAGTCATACAACAGCAAGCTACAGGGCTAAAAAGAAAAAGCCATTCACCACAATCTTGGCAGAATTCAGTTATAGGTGAAATCATCAACCACTATTCAAACTGCAATATGAATCTCTTCAAAATCATCCAATACATTGAAGCAACAGGGCATTGTAAAGGCTTTCATATAAGTTGTCAATCTACCAAGTTACACGATAGCTTAGAAAAGGGCCGACCCAGTTCAAATACCCACTTCGTGAGTGTCTGTGGAAGGGAATACTCTAGGCAGCCTTTCCCCTGCTTTTTGCAGAGAGGCTGATTCGAACCCGCGACCTGACACACCACGACAAGCAAGCTTACCGCTGAGCCAAGCCGGCCCTTCACACGATAGCTTAGAAAATTAAAATAAAAACCCAATCTCAAATCTTTAAACCCAATAACAGATATAGAGATGAAAAAAAACAATATGAAATGAGAGAAGTTAAGGAAGTTACCTCTAGAGCGAAATATTTAAGGATGCTGGTGAGGAACAAAATGGAGGTTTCTTGGATGCGCAGGGAATTACTTCCAACATTCCAAAACCAAGCAAAACAACCCTCTTGACTAAACGATGGAGGTGAGAATGGTTTAGAGGGCTAGGACACTGTAACCTTTGTAAAAGATGGGAAATTTTCAAAAGGAAAGGACTTGAGTTAGCAACCAAGTGAGAATAGGGGAGAAGCACGTGATCGACTAACGGAGTTGAGTTGGGAGAAATTTTAACAGATATGTTTATTTGTTAAAATTTCATAGTATAAGGTGGTTAATTGCAACAGTATAAAGTATAAGCTGGTCTTTTGAAAGATGACTAAAGTATAAGGGGGTAATAGATAATTTACCCAAGTTTATTTGGATGTCTATTTAAAAAAAAAAAAACAAAAATCACTAAAAAATCCAAAATCTTACCATTTTTGAAAAGCTAAAAATTTTAACTTATAAAAAAAAATAGAAGTCAAAAACTAAATAATTTTATAAAAATATAAATAGCTTAAACTTTTATAAAAAATATTTTTAAAATAAAGAAAAGATAAAAATTATTTTTTCTAGAAGCCCAAACAAACAGCTCTTAATCTTGAAACCTTATTTGGTGGTCTTGAACCACTATGGTCCCTCCCAAAAATAGAAAGGGAAATTACTAAAAAGAGAGGGAGTTAAGAGAATCTCGAAACCTTATTTGGTGGTCTTGAACCACCATGGTCCCTCCCAAAAATAAAAAGAGAAATTACTAAAAAGAGAGGGAGTTAAGAGTCAACAAAATTTCCAAAAAAAATAAAGGACCACAAGAGTGTCTGTGCTCCTCGAACACATTAAAAAAAATTCCCTTAATCTCATCCAAATTGCAACAACACTGTGAAAAAAAATAAAAGTGAAAATTGTGGGTTAAGAAGATGGGAAAATTATTTGTCCTTTTTAATGACACAACTTATGTCATTTCACTCTCTCACAAAGAGGTGAGACTCACACCTTTATATCTTTTTGTCCACTTTTCTTCCTCCTTTATCTATCTATTTCTCTCACTTAAAATAACATATATAGCTTTACGTCGTTTAAATAAAATGATATACACTGTATAATTTTGTTCGCTGGTTCATGTACTTCAGTAATTGAGATTCCAATTTTAATCTCGCTGTTCTCATTACGTGTCAAAGATACTCGAATTCTTTCCCAGCAGCAATTGCTTTGGCAATGGCATGGCAAAGAAAAACAACGATGACGGTATGGCATTTTAAGTCAAATATAACGTGAGCCAATCATTAAAAAGTTAATAAATAAATTTCTTCCCAAATAACAGGAAAGACAAACATAAACTCGTGCTCTAAAAAGGAAATATAATTAGGCATTAGTATGGATTCATAGTGAAGAATAAATTAATAATTACACTTACATGACCAAATGCAAATGCCTCTTATAATCATTTTGTGGATGCTTCCATAGCACTTTTATTATACATCTTTTAGGCCCATACCATATCTGAAATGAAAGTGTGGCCAATGTTGATTCTTCGGTGTGTGTGTGTTCGAATTTCAAAATGGGTTCTATTAATGTTATGTAACATTATTTAAGTTTTGTGTCCAACTCTCATATCAAAAAGGAGAAAGAAAATGAAATGATGAAAGAGAAAGAAAAACATGTGGACCTTACTTCTTTAATGTGTGTAGGAAGGTGAAGTTATAATATATTATATGATAAACATAAAACCCTTTCAAATATTGACATTAATAAGGAAAAAATGTATTATTTGTTTATTTTATCTAAATGTGTTGTAAATGGTTAATTTAACTAGTGGAAGTTTAGATAAGCTCAATGATGAAAGCAAAAGATCGCCAAGAATATGTATAAATTGGGGCGGAGCCACATGTATTGTGGGTGTGGTCTCAACCCAGACTAAATTTTAACAAATTATATATAATATATATAATTATATGATTATATATAATTTGGCCCAGGTTAAATTATAATTTGGCCCGGGCTACAATTTATAATTTGGCCCTATCTAAAGTTTAAAATATCTTTGGTAAGAGATTTGGGTAAATTGTATTGGGTTATGTGTTCAATTTTCACTTATGTAAAAAAATATTTTTATTATACCAAAAAAAAAAATATTTTTAGTAAAATTAAAAAATATTTAATAAAATTATAATTCTTCTTTGACTACTCAGGTGCTCTATATTTAATATAATTTAAATGGGGAGAATTATATTTACAAAATTTTTGTTTATAAACTACACTATGTACTCCTGAAAGTACACTATGTTACATTATGTATTTATGAGAGTATATAGTATAATTTGAAAAAATTTGTAAAAGAATTTGTAAACAGATCATTCCCAATTTTAAATATATTATGATATGAACTAACTAAAACTAAGAAAAATAAATACATATATAATTTTTTGACCCGTGCTCAAATTTGAGCTCAACTCCGCCACTAAGTTTGAATCTTGAAAGGGTAAAGTGTGTATCATTTTAAATGATGTAAAGTTGTGTCATTTTAAGAGAGAGAAAGAGATAGATAAAGGAGGATAGAGAGTTGACAAAAAAATAAAGGTGAGGGTCCCGCCACTTTATGAGAGTGAAAGGATATGAGTTATGTCACTTAAAAGAATAAACACTTTTCCTATCTTGAAAATTTTGGTACGGAGTTGTGTTACACGTAATTCAAATCAAACTAATTAAATAAGGGTTTATCATCTATCATTTAACATGACCACAAAAATTTTCCTACTCACACAACATTTTGTGGGACCCGCAACAAAAAAAAAAATTCTGGCACGCAAAATGAATCTCTATAAAATAACATGACTACTTTTCCAACATCATAACTCTTGTAATACCCATTAAATAATCAATGAAGGTAAATAAATAAAATAATAATAATAAAAGCAAAAGTTCTATTTTCGTCTATGTCTATAAAATAATATTTCAACCTGCACTATTTGTGATGCGTTAAAACATGTGGTTTAGTGTTATGAAATCTAACTCGCTCGGAACCTAGTGAATAGGTTATCGAACCGTGAATAAGTTATCGGATCGGTTCGAGTCAAATATTGGACTGGCCATACATTAGACCTGGTTAACCCCGATCAAAATCAATGACCTAGTCGGGTCATGCATTTAAAAAACAAAAACAAAAACCAAAATTGTATCATTTTGTCAGAAAAAATGTAGAACTAAATTTAAATTTTTTTGTAATTTTATCTGCTAGTAGTATACTCTTCTACAATGATCTCAAACTTCAATTTTCAATATTGAAGCAATTTGTGGAACAATAAATTATAAGGATATGACATGTCATTTCAATGTAAATGAATTTGAAAAATATAAGTTCACAACATCTGGCCTTTTGAATGTCTTTGAGAGGTATGCTTATTGGGATTATAATTTGCAATTTAAATTGACATAGTAATAACATATATTTTCATTTATTTGTGATTTATGAACTTGTAAAAGTGTGATTGAGTAATTTTTTAGCTTATTTAGTGAATCTTGTTTAACTCATTTTAAATATAGAGAATATAATTAAATTTATATGTTCATATTTTTATTTATTCTTATATATATTTGGGTCAACTGATTCGAACAATGATCCATCGGACCGACCAATAACCTAGTATCCTAACTGAGTCAATACCCAAGTCGGGTTTAATAACACTAGTTCGGTGTCTCTAGCCCATTAGGTCAATTGTTGACAAAGTGATTGGTATTGATTATTATGATGAGAAATCATTATCTTATTTTACCTGAGGTAACTATCTTACGCTCTTCTCACATAAAAAGTTGTCTCATTACTTTTTTTTAATGGGTAGTGGATTTCACCACATCATATATGTCTATGATAGGAGATACTTATTTTCAACAATATGAAAGAAATAGAATAATTGAAAGCAATCTAACTTTTTAACAATGTTATTTTAAGCCTAAACTCAATACATCTTCCCTTTACATTTATTATTATTGGACAAAAAAAGTTTAAATTAATTTCACTCCTTTCCCAATTCTCTGTCTTCTACCCAAAAATTGTAGGTATTTGAAGAAGTGTAAGATTTAAAGTGTAGATGAAATATTTTTCCAAATTGAAAATTGACATCTGATAGGAACCGCAAGTGTCTAATTAAAATAATCACATGGGACACATTGTTAATACCCTAACCTAATGTTTGAAGTTATGAGTAAAACAGATGGACAAATTATATTCTATATACCAAATTCAAATTCATAAACTATAGGGATTCTTAGCAAAATGATACTCATTTCACGGGCTAAGCACCCCATCAATGAAAATAGGTCATATGTTATAAAAAAAAAAAAAAAAGGTCATATAGCAATTTCGTAAATGGCGGACAAATTAAAATGATACTCTTCCCACAATTTTCAATTTTTACGCCATTGTCCTCCCTGCCTTTTCACTCTCTTAATTGAAGTACTCAAGTACCTGATTGACTTAGTTTCTAATTTTCCAATTATGTATAGATAACCCATTTATGCTGACATTAACAATTGAGACATCTCGTACTCAGGAATCTTACGGAAATGACACTTGGGGCGTTCGTTACGGGTTTTTTTATTGGTTCCCGGGAAAGCATGCTTAGATAAATATCAAATCCATGTTTGGTAAAGCAAAAAGGAAAAAATTCCAGACACCAAGGGAGCGTTTGTTACGGGGTTTTTTTATTGGTTCCCAGGAAAGCATGCTTAGATAAATACCAAATCCATGTTTGGTAAAGTAAAAAGGAAAAAATTCCAGACATCAATAGTTTCCGGGAAAATCATGGATAGTGCAATTTGTTGTACAGAATCCAAAATTGAAATTCCATAAATTGGATAGAATGTTTTGTTTTCCGGGAAACTGGAAATTGAGGGAAATTTTTTTAGACAAAATTAACCTTTATAAAAACAGTAAACAGATTGGTACAATTTAAAGTGGGATTATTTTCGTAAAATAACCTCACATTTCCATTAATATTTTACAACCAACCAAACACACACTTATAAAGTAAACCATAAATTCCCGAGAAAATTTTAGCATACCAAACATCTTTTACTAACATTCCAGACTAAATATATTTCACACTACATTCCAGTAATAATTATTTCCCGAATTTAAAAAAATTTCTCCTCTACCAAACGCCCTCCAATGGTTTCCGGGAAAATCATGGATAGTGCAATTTGTTGTACAGAATCCAAAATTGAAATTCCATAAATTGGATGGAATGTTTTGTTTTCCGGGAAACTGAAAATTGAGGGAAAAGTTTTTAGACAAAATTAACCTTTATAAAAATAGTAAACAGATTGGTACAATTTAAAGTGGGATTATATTCGTAAAATAACCTCAAATTTCCATTAATATTTCACAACCAACCAAACACACACTTACAAAGTAAACCATAAATTCCCGAGAAAATTTTAGCATACCAAACATCTTTTACTAACATTCCAGACTAAATATATTTTACACTACATTCCAGTAATAATTATTTCCCGAATTTAAAAAAAATCTCTCCTCTACCAAACGCCTCCTAAAAGATTTTCTAATCAACAAACTCGATCATGAACAATATCAGTAACTATAATAAATGTCATTACGACAAAAAAACTAATAAAATATTATTTAAGATCAATATTTTTTCAAGGAAAAATAATTACCTATATTGAAATTTATTTCTTAAAGTTATTTATATTTATAGAGATAAAATTCTGAATGTGAGAGCATGTGTTCAATCTTCCATAGTATTGTCTTTGAAAGGAATTTAAAGCGTTATTGACAGGACCCGCCTCGAATTGGACTAATCGCGAAGCAATAAATCGATCGGAGTATCTCCAAAGAAAAAAGAGATAAAATTCTTTAAATGTATTAAAAACAAGTGGTAAACATTTTATTAAAAATGCATTCTTAAACTCTTGAAATGTATAAAAATACATGTGATAAAAACATGTATTAGTATTACTCTTCCCATATATAAAAATAAAAATAAAAAACATGTATTACTCTCACTCTTATTTGATTTTTCGTTTTACAGTTTCATAATACAATATTAAGAGGAAGGTTATACTTACAACATTTTTATTTACAACCTCTTACAACTATATATGTTAACACCGTTAATTTCCGTCAATCAACGGTTATCATTTATTGTGAATTAATAATTAATTAATGAGTTTAATTTACAAAAATCATAACCGTTGATTGGCGAAAATCAACGATGTTAAGATATCATCGAAAGAGATTGTAAAAAAAAAATTCCTTAGTAATAACCTATCTCCAATATTATTATTCAATGTTAAACCCTATTGACGAAGGTGCATCTCTCTACTTGTTATCTTAATTATTTGGGGAAGGATATTATGACAACCAAGTTGCGTTACTACCAAGTGACTACCAATCAATCTCACCGTTAGATCGATTATGTTGATCCAACGGTTATATTTATTTCCATCTTTGTATGGTCATGATTCCCCATATTTAAAGTGAAAGCATTAAATATGGGAAATCATAACCATACAAAGATGAAAATAAATATAAAGTATTAAATTTGAATATTAAATATTGATGTAACCTAATTAATTTAAATGTTAAATTAATAAAATTAATATTGAATTCTAATTTCGAATTTCGAATTTAAAATTTGAATTTAAATAAAATTAATTTAAATTCTAATTTTGAATTTTAATTTGAAATTGGAATTTAAATATATTAATTAAATTATATTTATTGAAGATGGAAAAAATAAAGGAAACAAAACAAATAGAAAGATTGGAAACTGTAATATCCCAGAAAATCAATAGTAATTTATAATAATAATAATAATACAATAATAGTAGTAGTATGTACCCTTATGTATGGGATTATAGGCATTGATTGCTGATAGTGTGTCATAATTTGACTTTAAAGGTGTAACCTTAATTAGTGGTGATTGTAGTTATAACGCTCAGCAGTTATGGTTGGTTATGACGATAATTATTATTATTAATTTTGTAACCATTAATATATTAATAATATTTAAAATTTTACCTGCAGTTTTTATAATCGGAATAAATGTGATGACCGTTATTAATGTATCGGTTTTAAAATTTCGGCTATAAATAGGAGTCAACCTAACCAAACCAAACCACTCTCCAATTCTCAGCATTTCTCCATTTCTCTTCTCCTCTACTCTCTCCTTTCTTACTTCAAATTTTATTTTCATTTGGTTACCAACCATTTTTCTTCCACCAATCACTTTTCTTCTAAAAGGTAGCCAACAAGGAGAACAGGTAATCCTAATTTCTAGGTGGTTGTAGATTTGTTGTGTATGAGACTTTTATTGGGTAATCCTAATTTCTAGGTGGTTGTAGATTTGTTGTGTATGAAACTTTTATTATGTTAATCCTAATCTCTAGAGTCATATAGAATTTGTTATGATGCAATCCTAATCTCTAGAGTCATATAGAATTTATTATATGTAATCCTAATCCCTAGAGAGTCAAGGGTTAGCTTTATATGAATTTTTGATGTAATCTCGATGCTTAGGGCACTATAGTTATGTTTCCTATTAAATTTATTAGATGTGAATATTTGAATTTTGCTTTGGAAAATTTTGATATGATGATTGGATTTGGGTTTTACTCTGGTAGATGTTGAAAAAGAACATTATGATATTTTGGGTACTGGATTTGAAAATTATGATGGATTTGGAAATTATGAAAAATACTTGAGAAAACTTACCAATTATAAAGATTGTGACAAGATTGAATTGATTGTGTGTGATTGTAATAAATAATAGTGGGAAGATAGCTTTGGGATGGTACCTCCCAAAGTGATGAACACAACCTTTGGGCTTTATGCCTCCGATATATTTATACGATGTGAACAGAGAATATCCGTTCTTCTCAAAGTGGTATCTGGCAGGGTTTCCCGGGATATTAGTAGCAACTTTGGGAAGAGGTGTCTGGCAGGATATCCGGGACACTAGGAAGATGTGAATTGATTATGGCCAATGTGATTTGTTTGTGACTGGCAGGGTTTCCCGGGTCACAGGGTAGACTGACAGGGTTTCCCGGGTCTACCATGGTTCTCTTCCCACTACTCCACTAAATAAACTTAATAAAGATTATGAATGATATTTGATTCGATGTGAATAAGACATATTTCCTTTATTTAAACTTTAGTCTTTGGTTTTACTTGAATGTAATAAAGAGCCTTGCACTTGTCCCTATACAGGTGCGGCGGTAACATTTCCCCAAATTTGATTAATTTGAACTTCCGCTGTTATTTATAAAATTATTGAATTTATTTATGCTATTATAAATTGTTAGAAACTTGGGGGTGTTACAGAAACAAATCAATTAGATTGATTGAACAAAATTAAGGAAACCAATAAATTAAATTAATTGGCTGAAATTGGGGAAACCAATCAATTGGATTGATTGGATAAAATTAAGGAAATTACCCAATAAGATTGAGATTTGATGAGGGCACTGATTTGACCTAGTCTTAGGTTAATGAGTCGTCACATCTATAATATTTGATGAAAGGACGTAGCTGTGGGTCGATAGTATTGTGAATACATCCAGATATCATGGAGTTACACATTCTCCAAGCATGACCTTCATCAGAATTAAACGTGGAGAGAGAGTGGACAAATAAAATAAAGGTGTGGATCCCACCTCTTTGTGTGAGTAAAATGATATAAGTTGTGTTATTTAAAAGGACAAACACTTTTTCCTTCTTTTTTTTTTAAAAAAAAAAGATAAATCAAATATGTTACTAAATGCCAAGCGATTTTTATAATTTTATTGCATCCCATAATTAATACTAGATTTAGCTGATTTTTTTTTCTTTCAAAACAGTAGCTGTTTTTTTTTTAAATCAATTGAGAAGAAATTTTGTTCTGAAACTTGAAACGAAAATTTGATAAAAAAATAAAAAATAAAGGAAAACGGAGTTCCCCCTTCTGCCAAAAGAAACCAACCCTTTTGTTCCCGCCATAAAGCCCCCACATGGAAAGCCCGCGACAGATAAACCTTGCCGCCACAATTGGGTGGGCATCAGTAGCAGTAGCCATGTATATGTATATTCCAAGCTCCGGTGAACGGAAACATCCGTCTTCATCCCTGTATGGTGTTCTTACTTGCAGGAGACTGAAGAAACCCTCACCGTTATGGATCTTTCCAAGAAAAGGAAAACACGCGATTATGAGCTATCTCTCCCTGTGGCGAAGCGCCTTCGTTCGATGGTCATGGACGATGATGTGATGGTGGATGCGAGGAGCGAAGCTTCCGATGTGATGGTCATGGACGATGTCATGGACGACGTTGTGATTGTGGATACGAGGAGTGATATGGATGTCGACGTTGTGATGGTGGATACGAGGAGTGATATGGATGTCGACGTTGTGATTGTGGATACGAGGAGTGATATGGATGTCGACGTTGTGATGGTGGATACGAGGAGTGATATGGATGTCGACGTTGTGATTGGATACGAGGAGTGATATGGATGTCGACGTTGTGATTGTGGATACGAGGAGTGATATGGATGTCGACGTTGTGACGGTGGATACGAGTGAGTGTTCTGAAGATTATATGCAATGTGAAGGAGAGGATGGTGGAAACTAAACTATTCAGAGAAAATTGATGATCTCCAGAAAGATAGAGAACAAATCTGTAAGGGCCTATTATGCTTTCAAGTTTTATTTTCCTTATCATTTATGGGTTAGGCATTTTATCCGTAATTATTAGCTCTAAATTTTAATTATGGGATTTAATCTAATTAGTTTACCCTTGTCCATGATATTTTTTTTTCTGTTTTCTTCTGTTAATAATTTTTGTTGCTTTGACAATATGGTTTTACAATCTTTGCTGTTGTTCAATTGATTGAGATCTCTTTATGCAGATGCTCAGACCGCATTTCCAAGGGAAGTTGTTCAAAGCCCCAGGTTCAGTCAGTTACAGAAGGTTGTTTTCATATCTAATGGATATTAAAGGATAATGGGAACAATATTCTAGCCACAAAAATAATCTGGATGACGCTAAGGCTACTAATCACTGTGGTTGTACCTCAGAGCAGTTTGCTATTTTGAATGCAAAATGTGTACGGACAACCCCTCCTGATGATGAGATGTATGAAAACTCAAAGGTGGTGAAGGGTTTTGTCTGAAAGCCGATCAGAAAAAAGATTCTGTTCTGAAGAGTAAATCTGTAAGAATCTGTCATGCTTGCAAATCTTGGTTTTCTACCAATTATGGGTTAGACACTTTGTTACTAATATTTACGAAATGATAATTATGTTCCTAATCCAATTATATCGAAACCTTAACTGATGAAAGGTTTTATAGGGAGATGATACATTGAGGTGTTAAAACTTTTGATGTAGTCGCTAGTGAGCATTTTAGCATCTTCCATGTCTGGTGATATTCAGTATGATATTACATTTAGCGTCAAATTAGATATGACCTGGGATGTCCATGCAGGTGCCAGAACCACATTTGCGAGGGAAACTTTTCAAAACTCCAGGTTCAGTCAGCTATAGAAGGTTGCTTCCATTTATAATGGATCTTACCATAGATGACTCTGGTAACTATTTTGTGTTCTCAACCACTTTCATTATGTCAATCGCATTATATGTTTCGTATAGATCGATAATGAAAACCTAATTGATTTTATAAGTACATCAAAATCTGGTCATCAGGCAAATCATCAAAGAAATGAGGCGGATATGTATACAAAGAGATTCCAACTTTCTTTGTCATCTCAAAGTCAAGAAGCTTCTTTTGATGAACATAAGACAGACAGTGCCCCCCTGCATGGCACAGTTGAATCTAATGCTTTGGTAGATAATATATTAGTTAATCCTGTTAATGAGTTATCTCATTGTGATCAGCCAAAATCGACATCTTCCCAAGACTTGCCTGAATTACCAATGCGGTTGGATGCAGAAAAAGTGGTTCATGAGTGTTCATCTGCACCCTCTGTCAATGAACATATTGAAAAAGTTGTAATTGGTTCTAAAGATGAATGCTTGAGTGAATCAAAGTCTAATCTGTTTCCAGTAACACAGAATTTTCACTGTGCCAAAAATGCTGCAAATGTTGCACGCAATGATGGCTTTAAGCAGAATGAAACAAGCAGTCATGCAATCAGCATAAATGATGAAGTTGTGGTTTTAAATCATGTCAGTGTTTCAAATGAAGAACCTAGACCACCACCAGAGAGGATTATCTTGGAAAAATCAAACATGGCAGGACACAGTGATGACAAAGCAGTAAGTGTTCTTAAAGGCAAAGTTCACAGTTCAAGGATGGCATCAAAAGGAAGCAATAAGAAAAATGTTAGTTGTGCTGGTAAAGTCAAAAATGGTTCTGAATGAAGACCAAATTGGTGAGGACCAAGAAATTTTTGACAACTTAAATTTATTTCCATAAGACTTTGTGAATATATATTTTTGAAGTATTTTGATTATGTCATTTTAACACAGGTTCTAAATCATTGTCCACGGATTAAATTGTTGAAACATGCTGGGTCTTTCAACTACAAAAGATTGCTTCCGTTTCTCTTGAATACTAGGAAAGATAATTCTTGTAAGTATTGGTTCATATTCTTTTGGAGGATACTCACTTAGCTTTATAATATTTTACTTCCAAATTTTTTTCTTGGCCACGACATAAGCAGTTTAGAGCTAATCTTTTCATGCTTTTAGGTGCTTCAGTAAATGATTGTTCCCCAAAACTTCAGAAGTGTTCGAATCAAACACGTCTTCCGATTTCAGCTTCAAACAAGCAAGTAACTCCCGTAAACGTTTTAAATGGCTGTGTTCCTGTGGGACATTGTACTTGCTATTGTGGTACTCCGCAACCTATAGTGTTGGCTTACGATTCAAATAATGATAGTTCAAGCCCAAGATCTCGAATTCCTGAGTTTCAGTCATGACTTGATTCATGCAAAGTGATTCGGCTGCAAGATGAACAGGTTGTATTAAATGGACTCCGGAGAGCTCTACTAATCTACCAATTTCTGTTCACAGAGCAGATTTACCAATCGCACCCCTAGCTACTATAAGTCCCCTAGTTACTACAAGTAATAAAGTTTTCTCCATAATAGAAAAGACTAAATCTGCCTTCTCCGAGTCATCAGTTTTCTCTGAAGTAAAAGGAAATTGTTCTTCCCCTATATCTTCTAATGAGGAAAAGTCACCTGAAACACATGGATTTTGTCAGAGCTTGTCTCAACTGAAAGTCTTAGATCATCAACCTAGAGTCCCTGCCGTTAGTTACACCAGCTATGCATGGAAATTTGTTTATAGGAGTGAAACAAATATTAGGGAAGTATTATTGTGCTTTGAGGAATAAGAGAAAAGTGAGAGTGAGAGATGATGAGAAAGAAACCTCATAAATTTAATTTTTGTCTCTTTTTTGTAAATTATTTTTGTTCGCAGTTGTGAATATTTTAATTTAATCTGATGAAGATAATGTCATTTGTTTTTCTTTTACTGATTGGCAAAATTGGCAAAGAGTACTTAAATGGAGGGGGGCATGGCTATTTATACCTATGAAGCAGGGGCAAATTGTTTAGGGGTTTATTTATGTACACATATGAGATTAGTATTTTTCATATTGTAGGAGATAATTTTATTTTCTCTACTTAATAAAAGTGTGTGAGGTCTATGTAGGACCATATAAATAATAAAGAGAGAAAAAAAATATAAGCTCCACATATTTTTATGTATATAGAGAATAATTTTTTCTCATACTAATCTCAATATATATAGTATTTTATTTTGACAATGTTTGAATGTATCCATAATTCTGATTCCGCAATCCTTACCTGCTATATTGAATTATTGATCTCAACTTCAGTTTTTGCCGTGGAGTTACAGGTTACATTGTATGTCCATGAAAATTTCAAACAATCTAATTGTATTTTTTTGACTGTTAATTTTAAAATGTTATGTTATCTTGTTCAAAATTACATATTTTCATAAAAAAATTATGTTTTATTATTCAATCTATATTACTTATTTTTCAGTTCTTAATTATAAAAAAAGTTAATACAATTTTTTTTAGAGAATACAGAAGTGACACTATTGATTGATTTGATTACTGTTTTCTATTAAATTTGAAGTCATGCATGATATGGATAATGGATATAAGTGTTTTCAAACTCAAACCGATGATGGATTCGTTCGGGATATGGGTAAATAGATTATTTGTTTAACCAAATGAATTAAATAATATATATATATAATACAATAAATAAAAAATTTAAAACATTTTAGCTAATAATTAAAATTGAATTAATAGTAAGTACTATAAGTTATAATCTGCATGATTTATGTTCGAATCTCACTAATGATAATTTTTAAATATTTTATCAAAAATTTCTTAAAATCGATTTTTTAAAAGCATCAGTACCAATTTAATATCCCTTGAATTTGGTTCAGGACTAATTTATCAATTTAATAACGGATTAAATGTATAACAGTCCAATATTTAAATCCAACCGGTTTGGGGTCCTTTTACATCGGTTTTTATAACATTGATGGCTATATTATGTTATAAGAAGAGACAACTCATTCTTCATTCATATGCATTCATTCTTGTCCGCCGTAAAGTAGAGTGAAAGTCTCACTGCAAATGTGAGAGCGGCTAGAGTGATTGATTTATGTGCAACGGATTAGACTTGTATGGGTTTGTGTGACGTTTGATGGGTTTGTGTGACTTTTGAGGTGACCTATGAAACATCGACACTTCAAAATTTCCGACGTGTCGTGTCCGACACTTCCCGACACTCACCGACACTTTCCGTCTCCGACACCCTAATAGTCATTGCAAAGACTCAAAAAAGACTCAAATGTTACGTTGCGTTGCATTTTGAGTTTCAACAATTAGATTCGTTAGATTACGATTATATTTTATTGAGTTTAATATAAACATTTGTGACATCTTTTGTTTCATTACAAAATTGATAGGTATTATAAGTTTAGCTTTATTTTTTTGTTAAATTATTGAATATTAAATATAATGTACACTACATAAATTAAAAATGTTATATAATATCCAAACGTGTCATAACGTGTCGAAATTTAACATTTTTTAGAATTAACGTATAGGAATATCGTGTCGGTGTCGTATCTCGTGTCCCGTGTCGGTGCAACATAGGAGGTGACGAACACGTCTCTATTTTCCTTTACGTCTTCTCCTTTTTTATATAATATAGTAAATTACATATCAGATATACATTCCAAAGTTTGTAGTAATTGGCAATGGATCCATATCATATCATTAAAGAAAATAATCTGTGGGAAATCATATTTTTTTATTAATATTAAAAAAAATTATTTATTATGAAAAAAATTGAGCGGATAACATGACTCCATCACTTGTGATCTTTATAAGATATTGCATATCTGCTTCGTTTAAATGGCTTGAATGCTGCGCCACAATAATGTTACTTTGGGCACAAAAGTTAATATGTCTACCACTTCAGAGTGGAAAATACTCGTCAATTGGGAATGGATCCATATCATATCATTAAAAGAAAAAACTGTGGTGAGTCTGGTGATAATATTTTTCACTCTTTATTATTTATCTATTGTTTTAGT